>LVVV01432418.1:0-19974 GCA_001676325.1 Amphinemura sulcicollis | reverse complement strand
GTCTTCGCTATATCTTTCTATGTAGGTATATAGCACATGCTGCAAGTCATTCTTCGTTCTTTTTGTTACGCCTTCGACTTCGATCACACATCTCGAATCGTGACATTTATTCAAAATTCGTCTCCGAACTTTATTTGAATAAGACTAGAATTGAAGTTCCGAAAAGGTGATAAACTGATAACATTATACAGAATAAAATAATATAATGCATTGAGTGACTGCTCGTTTTTCGCGACACTGGTTGACGCAGCTGCCTTTTTCCCATTTCAAAAAAAAAGGAAACTTCAAAAGATAAGAGCGACAGTATGACTTACAAGTTCCAACCCACTCAAGCATGATACAAAAAAAAAATTGCACTCCTTCGTACATCTGGTGCAACAGCGTCCTAAATTTCAAATCCAATTCTCATCGAACTTTTCCGACTCTTTCAGAATCGAGGAGGTGTTCTCCTGGCTTCTGGAGGTTGTTGAAGACAGCTCCGACCTCTGGGACGGAGGTCGGATCGTCTGGTCGGTGAGGTACATCATGGAGGGTGCCGACGCCTCGTCGGTGACCAGGGCGAACGGAAGGGCTCACCATTCCCACGACGTCGACCACCGTCCACAGAAGGACGGACTTCTAGAAGAAACACGACGGAAAATCACGGCCAGACTTGAGATCCAGAAAGATGATATTCAAGCAGTGCTTCCCATTTCGAAGGTATGCTTTTATTTGGTCCTATATCGAAATGCATACTACAGAACGAGGGAAAGGTACAGGTCTCTATAAAGAGGTTGATATGGTCGCATAGTTTGCCTTTATACAGTCAATAAAATTTTATTTGGTTTCATATGCATACCTAAAATGCATTCCTAAAGCATACCCTCTCAGAATTACATAAACTTCGTACTATATCTGTGGTACTCTATGTATTGTATTTGTGTAGGTATATACATTTTGCACTGGTACATTTCCCTCTGTTGTGTATATACTATCTCTTATTTTTACATATCGCTGCTTTTCCTTTTGGGGAAACGCTAAACATACAGACAGAGGAGATATTATATAATATTTCGGCTAGCACATCTTACATGCGGTATATAAACTATATCCCCTTGGGAATGGGGGAAACCGGAGCAACTTCCCCCTAGAAATTTATTTGCCATCTCCCGCGAGTAAAGCGACAGGAGATTATCAGTTTTCCCCCATCCCTCATTCGCCACGCAGAATTCATTACAGCATTGGTTACGTGCGTGCGGTATATAGGCACCTAGATCAACCATCCTAATTTATTTGAGAAACCAGACGGAACGTGCTTTTTCCTTTCTTTGTGTAAATCACTGCACACGTCTCTCTAAATCAATATGGCCTAACCACATGTGACTATCTAAAATCCAAGTCATTGGGTATCCCTATTACACATACCTAAGTTTTTGGTATACTGGACACACTGGGTTATCCACTTTGAAGGCTTGGGACGGTACAAAGTTCTATCCTCCGGTCCATCAGTGAAATGTTTGAACGCTGGTTCGGTGGTTGTATTTTATCAATGCTGATTAGTGTTGGTTGGTATATGTTGGTACTACGTATCGGGCTACAAACTCGTGATTGGTGTCAAAGAGAGCAAGCCTGGCGTTTGAACGAACTGCCCTGGGGCACACGTCTAACGTATCGCGTTGCTTTGCCAGGTCGAGGCAGGCAGGGCAGGGCGGGCAGGCGCAGGGCAGGGCAGGGCGAAGGGGATGGGACTTAATTACAAGTGTGCATCGTACAGCGTCGGAGTTGAGGTGTTCGGGCTCAGGGCTGTAGGAGATATAGCTTTATTTCGAGATTGCTTGGGAGGGATTTGTGACCCTGCTGAAGAACGTTAACTCAGACGCCGACGACGACGACGACGACGACGGTCGCAAGTCGATCTTTTCCTTACCAGCCCAAACGTGGTTGGTGTAGTTGCGTCTTGTACCGCAACGGAACATCGCTGGAATTTTTGATTAATTTGGCTCAAGCTTAATTAACGTGTAGTAGGTATTCTAGCTTCGCTTTAATCAATTGGAGGGTGATTTACCAAAACGCTAATTATCAGAATTTGTTAATTTTCTCGGAGATTTGTGCGATGACGTCAATCGCGTCGTCGTTTTTCTTTTAAATCATTTTCAGACGAATAAACTTAAGTAAGTTGAAGCGTACAACTTCTCATATTTCCACAGTACTAAAGTAACATAGGTTTGCCCCTTGTTAAAAACACCAATTAATTGTATCAGATTTAGAGAAAAAAACTCACGGGTCTTTCACTCAAATTTACATCTTCTAATCCAATGAGCCTAAAAATAATTCATCCCCACTTAAAATCTGCTGCAGTCAAATCGAAATATCGGGTGATTTCTGTTCGTGCTTCACGGAAAAGCTCCCCATCACCGCCAGACAAAGTTTGACCACCGTTTCCTGTAACCCTTCGCAAAAGTTTACCGCATTGACCGGTCCGAGAACGCTTTTTTGAACACGTCCCGTGCCTTCCCCGACAGCCCTCTCTTTTCCTTCACCGTCCACATAGCCGCCCGAGTCCGTTTCACTTCACTCTATTTAATAGGGGCGCAAGCGCAGAATCGGACAAAACAAATTACAATGAGTGTACAGAGCGAATGAGAATGAATGACATGGAATGTCGCACACAATCGTTCGAGTCGTGAAAGCTCGATCCTGGCTCTCGATCCTGGCTCTCGATCCTGGCTCTCGATCCTGGCGCTTCAGCGATGTATACACCGACACGGATAGCGTGGCCGCGTGTCCTAATGTGCTCGCATTCACATCACGGGCTGCCTTTTCACTCGCGCTGACGAGGCACACCGTGACTCTGCACTGCCCTGTTAGTAGACGCAGACCGGCGTTCGAGCCCAGGCTCCAGGCTCCAAGCGCCAAGCGCCAGGCTCCAGATCCTCGCTAACATCTCTGGAGACCTCTAGAGCTGGAGTTTGCCAGGACGCGAGACACGTCCAGCCATATCTTGTAACGCCACGCACTGGAGAATATACTTGCAAGGGATCAGTGGCGTATGGTGGGGGTTCAAGTGGGGGAGCTATGTAGTACCAAGGGTTCTAATAAGCATGTTCGAACAAAAGTTTGAACACTACTTTTATCCCCCAATATTGGAAACTTAAGCGAGCTAATGTTTTTCTCTGGGAAAAAAGGTTGGATGGATCAAATTTGAAAGTTTATAATATCCGTGTTCGACACCGCTTCAGAAATTTATTAGCTAGATAACACGTAAAATATTCCAAAAATAACTAAGGTGGGTATATAATATATACTCTTTCCCCACACTGCAAACACGTAGTATATAAAACAACGCATAAATGCATAAAAGCGTAACCCCGCCATATGACTCATGTGTCGCCACTGGCCACTTACAAATTTCTGCCCACGGGTCTACCCCGAAGTGAAAAAAGACGCACCCGTCCACGCTTATTAGCATGACTTCGCGGAGGTCGCAGATGGACTTACACCGACGTCGACCGTTGAGTTTTGGCGTCGATGTCGGCGTTGGCGTCGGCGTCGCGGTGCTGCCGCGGGCGACGTCGACGTGTAGATAAACATTCACTGTCACTCTGAGCAATTTGAATTTGCGTGGATGGAGACGGGAGAGACCCAGGCGCGGCTCCCTCGACGCTACTGTTCCGGGCGGCGAATCCCTAGCCCCCGCCTCGGCACAATATGCTAAGTAAACAATAAACATGGCAAAATTGGACAAAACGAATGGACAACTTTCCACGTGATGCGTGCGTTGACAGAAGAAAACTGCGTTATTGGACAGGAGAGCGACACGCAAAGGAAAGTCAAATTTCCTTGTCGCCATGTCATGACTTTTGTTGGACGTGGAAAGCTGGAAAACTATAGAGTAAAATTTTGCTTCGACGTTTCACGGACCATGAACAGCACTAAAACAATCAAAAAGATGAGATTTTATTCGGTGAACAATGGGAAATGGTGCAGTGAAGATAAAGAAAAGTGCTTTTCACACATAGGACGCAAGTCTGTTTCAACTTTCAAGGATGTCTTGTGGCTCGAGAGAATAAAGGAGAAACAACGCAATATCTCTGTTGTCTGCCTGCTTCCTATTATCGGTGGAATTCAATTTTAACCGCGCTCGCGCCGAGGGTCCAGCTTGTTTCGCGGCGGCGGCGGCGACGGCGACGGCAGCGGCGGCCGCGGCTTCAGGACCAAATCGACAGCCGAAGAAATGTTCTAGCTCAGTCCACGGGCGGACTGGTGATTCATGGTATGCCAAGAATTGCCCTGCCATGCCCGAAACGAACCACCGAACCACTCGTATTATAAATCGAGTGGAATCGTTCAGTTCACGCGCTTCTACGGAATAGCACTCCAACGTAGATCAGCTGGTTTATAATTGAACCCTCTCTCATGAGGATTTTACGTCCAAAATTTTTGTTTTTAACTGGTGCTTTTGTTTGGATTTCTAAATTATATAAGCGCGCTTAATTCTCGTAAGCGTTTACGACAAGCTTGAGCTCGAAGCAAATTTAGAGTTATGAAAAAAGGGCATCGTGGAAAAAGTATTTTGCTTGCGGGGTCGAGTCCTTGGGGATTTTTCGGGCGTGCTATGTTCTAAATCTTGCCTCCTAACGCCGTGTTCAAAGACCGGGAAGAGATTCTCAACGAACTCGCGACACATGAGATCCCAAAACTATTTGCAACGACACAATTCGGACTGAAATTGATAAGATCGTGTCAAAAGATTTGAATGTTCGGTCATGGTTCTAAGCCGGTCGAATTGATCGCATTGTAAGGCGCTACCGCCCCCGCCGCCTCCACCGCCTCCAACCATGCAATCACTCATGAGATTGTGGAGGCGGTGCTGGTGCTGGCCCACGCATCTGCTTGCTGCGCGGCTTACGTAAAGCGCAGCTCCAATTCCACTACGTCGATCGCATGCCATCGCCAGGCGAATACACGTCTATTTGCACCCAATTATCCGGACTGCATAATTGAGGCGTTACACACAAAAAAATATACACGTGTATTTCTTTGGTTTGTTGTAACCGAGCAAGTTAAACCTGTTTTTTGTAATCAAGAATGTTATACATGATGGGACTTGATTCTCATCAGCTTGAATAATCTGACTCTAAATACTATTGATCCAAGCCCCAAAGCCTATCAGATACACCTTACATACTTAATGATCTGGCTTTTGAATCTGAAGACTGACAAGAACAGAAGAATAATCTCTAATGGTTCATTCTTGAGATGATCTAAATCCGAGACGAATGAGGTCACGTCGTCATATTGCTAACTCCCAGTCTCTATAGATGAAATCTCCACGGAAAAGTGAAGCCTGCGGAAAGATCATTTTCCTCCAGCAAGTTTTTTTTTGTATGTTTTTCCGCACAGTAGGGTGATGAAGTGGAATATTGCTTCTCTGCAAAACGACTCGCTTTTCTCAACAAAAGTTAGTTTCCACTGCAGGCAATTGCTCGAAATGTGCTTGAAACCCGTCGGCAGTTGGAAATTATCTCTGCTAGCCATCCTCGGCAATATTTAGTCGTAATTCAGTTTTCAGATCGAACAAACGCTGTGTGTTAATTAAATCTTATCGCGGATAAAAGGCAACAGGATAATAATTCATTTCTACAGAGTCGAAAATGCTGTTCTGTCTTTTTAACATCTCTCGTGAAAGTCCAAGCACGGCGCCAAAAATACAGTGGCCCATGGCCTGTGTTTTCACAATCACACACCGTGAAATGATAAACCAACCAACCCAATTTTTTATTTTTTTGCTTTGTGCTAACGGCACAGCGGGAACGAGCCTCGAGCTATGAATAGGTGTCATTGCTGTTGATAATTGTCACAAAACAGTAAAAGAAACGCTGTTTGGGACCCCACCCGGTTCAAGCTCTGGTGACTTCTCGATAAAGAATGTGGGATGCGACTGCGGCTATACGATCGTGATACAATGGCAGAATACCACTGAATATCACTCCATTTACGGAAAGTTATTTCAGCGCACTTATAATAGAATAGGAATTTCTGAAATAGTTTCGTGAATGCTAGCACAATAGAACTGAGGATATAGAGATTGGTTTATACTCTAGTTTGTTTTGTTAGGGAAAAAACAAATAGTTTTGTAAACAGAGAATTTATTGTGGGCTTAGGAGATAGCATTGAACATTATTAACACTATAACTCCCACTACAGTACAAAGCGCGATTAATTGTGTAACAAGCAATTGATGTTTGATGTTATCGACTTCGGGCATGAGTAGGTACTAACACCGTAATAAGCGTCTAATCCTGTGGATTAGCGAAATGATGGCTTTCTCACCATATCGCCTATGAGCCCCTAATTAATATTCGTGACAGCAATTTTGTAGTACACGTAATTATAGTTGGCATATGAGGTTGACTAGTAAATTAGCTCGCTTCGGCTTCATTAGCCTGTTAGACGGGGACGGGCAAACTGTAACAACTAACGGAGCGCACTCTGCGGGGGCAAGACAGCTCATTGCTGGGCCTGCCGACGCGAAACAAATTCGCGAGATGATGTTGATCAAGACGAGCGGTCTCTTTGCATTAAGGAACAAACCACGCTTCGCAAACTCACCGACAAAAGCCCCACCTCCACCCAGAAGTGTTTTAAAGCGTTATATCGGTAGCACAGACATGAGAGGATTTGCATTTGAATAGTCAAAATTGTGGCATAACTTTGACAAACTTATTCACTGTTCATCAAACTTATTTTACACATTTGCGAATAATTTTTAGTCGTCAGTAAATGACTAGGTACACGTCATAAGAACGTTTAGTATCTCCAACACCAAGGAAACATTTATTTGTCCGAAGATTTCTAAAAGCCTGTGCCTGACCTTTTTGTTTCAGAATTGGGAGGTTATGAACACGGCGGTGTTGACTGGACGCCAAGTCTCGCAAGCCATGAAAGTGTTCATCGTCAGTCAAGCCGGGAAAGTGGCCGACGTCACTTTGCAATCTTCTTGCCACTCGGAGGATGAGAGCGTAATCAAAGTGAGTACAATTTCGCTGAGCAAATAACGAGTTTTCCCAAAATAGAAAATAGTAAATAGTGCAGCACGTTTCGCTGTCATTTGCTAAGGTCCAAGATGCAAGAATTGTGTGTGCTTTTCGTCATCTAGCTTGAAGAAAAGCAAGCGGAGGGTCAAGATTCAGGCACTGAGTAAACTTCTCTGACATATGAAGTTGTCATCCGAGTAAAGTATCCCCTAACATTTCTATAGCCTCCCCTAGGAAGAGCACTGTAACTTTCGATACAGATGTGGTTCAGTTGGATGTGTAATGAAGATGGATTTCTTCATTAAAGATAGTACAGACAGGGGTGGGGGGTGTGGTGTACTGGCCATGGGAAGAGATAAATAAATCTAATATAAAGATCTTTATAAGACAGCAACGCAAAGAGTGTTTTCGGGAATCTAAGATTAATTTTCAGTAGACTTATCTACTATTTTATAGGGGTTTCTGGGCGTGTTGAGGATAGAGGTTTAACTTGTAAGTTTAACTTAGGTAAACCTAAATAATACAGATGTGGCATACTGTGCTTGGTATGAAAAGTGTACTACGACCGCGTGGGATATGAAGCGAATGAACCACATCACAACACTGCCCTAAGCGACTAGACTAACATAACATGATACTGAGTTTCTGGCCACCAGAATTTTTTTTTCAAGAAGTGCCTATACGTTCGAATAATCTGCAATTCAACGCTGCCAGTCAGAAGGGCTCAGTTTTCGTATCAATCTTTTCTGTGCCTTCCGGCGCTGTCCACCCCACACCCAAAGACTCCGCCAAAGTCTCAAGTTACGAAATGGCAAGGTTTACCCTCCTCCTACACACATACTTCAGACTTAGGCAGTCTGTTTCCTATCAATTCAATCGCCTTGGCCAAAGTCGCGTGAAATGACCAAGCTGTCGTATCTGTTCTCTGCCACAACATAAAAATATACTTGTGATGAAGAAATGCTCACGGCGTCGGTCGTCGATTCTGTCATCTGTTAAGGCGACGGCGTCTATAGCCAAGTCTGTGGAGCAACACGCTGTATGTAGTTCACTGTTCACATTTAAAGGGTTGGACTTTAGACGGAAACTACTCTGCATTGTGAACTTTTGAACTAGGCACTTACGTAAGAACAACCCTTCCGTCCGCTGCTAGTGTCAGAGGAAAGTTTTATACCTCGTGGTAGACCTCCAAGCCTCCGAGAGAATTGCCAGTTGCAAACTCTCCTCGCCATATTGTGACTAGTGTGTTTGCCTCTCGAGTTGCATTGCAGCTTGGAAGGTATATTCATTATTTGCTAGGCTAGAGCCCTACTGTTTCAAGTGATTAACTTCCTCAACATCTGTCCGTACAGATGTATCATGTATTTCATTTTCCCTAATGTTCCTAGCTTCCAAACTAATAGTAATACCTACCAAAGAGTACACATGGGTTACCAATGTTGTTACTTTCATAATTGCTATTAGTCTAGTAATTTAGTAGAGGATCGCGCAGAAGGCATTACGTATTACCTTAGTATTAGGATTAGCAAAGGAAGATTATAGGGTCAGGGGAACATTTCTTCCTCTAATATGTGAATCTAACCAAAACATATGCTGGCCTCTGGCTAGCAGACTTCATTTTCCAATGAGGCTTATGAAAGCATTCGAATAATTCCATTCTGGGAAATATATGGGATTATTCTATTTTAAATGAAAAACATAAGAGCATCCATTCACCTATTAATCTATCCCTTCAAGACTCTACTGAAATTTTGGAGGACAAATAGAAATGCATCAATCGAAATCGTAACATCTTCTCTTCTCTAACCTGCCCTTGCTTGTTGTTTATCTTTTAGATTTGTGTTGAAATTTACAAGTAATTAAATGTTCATAAAATTACCGAACCTGTATCAGAAGTGCAACAATCATTCCCCATTATTCCAGGTGTCGTCTTCGTGCAGTTCTGTGTACGTAGATGGCTCAGAAATCCGAGGCTCATCCAATGCGTCGGTGCTCGTCAAGTACGGCACGTACACAGGATTGGCCAAGTTCACCGTCTGGATGCCGGAGTTTCCTCTAGAAGTAAACGTTGCCGACTTCCGTCTCAGCCAGATCAAGGGCTGGAAGGTTCCGGACGACCCAGCAAGGTGCAAACAATGTCTACATGTATTTGGTGGCTACTGGCCGTGTGGAAGAAATCTGGTGGAACTTACAAATGTTTGACCAATGGGATTTTTCTGATCACAACTTTAAGTGGAGGACGAATGGAATGTGTAACCAAATTGGAATTATAACTGGGGCCCTATTTCTGGCCGACCACAGTGCAATCTTGTTCACAAAACCTCTTTCTTAGTCCAATGAGATGTGGCTCTACAGAAAGAAATGACCCACCGTGACCCCTGTGGCTGATTCACTATTTTTAATTGTTTTCATAAAAGATGGTGACCACTTAGGCCCGGTATCACAATCGAAGAACAACGCTGTTCCTAGGAACATTCTTGGAACAGCAGCAAAACCTAGGCATCTGATTGGCTGTTGCAATGGTGATCCCTTGTTTCTAACAAATATAATAGTTGTTCTGAGGTTATAATACCGGGCCTTAGTGAATCAGTGAATTAGTGATCTATCCAAGGATCAAATAGATCCTTGAATGAATTATGGTTGCAGTGAGAGTTGAATGACATCATGACAATATTCTCTGAATAGGGCAAGTGGTCTTCACTAGTAACCAATTTTACAATACCAGGTATCAAAGCACCCATTTAATATCACTGTAAAGTTTTGCTAACGTGTCTCGTTTTGTGTTTTAGCAGTGGAAAGATCCGGCGATCGGTCGATGCTGCTAACCGAGAAACTTCAAGCCGAGGCTGGACAAATGCCGGAACAATCACCGACGAAGCTGTCAATCGAATCGAACAAGAAAAGCAAGCTTCGTGCAGACTACGATTCCAGCAGAGTCCGGTGGAGGTATGCAAAATACAACCAACTCATTTCGGGATGCCGTGGAAACATATTACAGACTAAAATTGAACTACAAGAACTGCACCAACAGCAGATAGAAAACATGTTTTAGTGAAACTTTTAAATAAATCGTTATTTATTTTGTATAATTTTATTTTTCAAAGAAAAATTTGTTACTTCCATTTTTTACAAGCATGCTTATACTTATAAACTTCATTGCTGTAACTTGTATTTGGAAATACAGTAAGTAAGTCTGTAGAAAGCCAGTTGTTCGAGCGTTGTTACTTACGGAACGTTTGTTTGGTGCAGATCTACGCCCGATTCTCGGCAACAGACCACGACTCAGGGCGTGTAAGCTACTTTGTGAGCCGTCGCACATGGCTTCGAGTGACCGACTTGGTGCTCAGCCTCCTCCGGGTGGCCGACCCTCGGATTGCCAGCCTGCATGGACGCATCCTGCAGGGGCGAAGTATGGGACGCACAGAAGTGCAGGTACGCTGAAGAACAGGGGATGTTAGGGTGAGGAGAGTGGGGATAACACAGACTTGTAGCTAAGCAGCACAAGGGGGCTCCACATGCTGCAGTTTTAATGGACAAAGACATTAACTGCCTTTGTGACAGGAATCTTTGATTGATATCTTAACTGAGGTGCCTCGTTTGTTAATATGTAAAAGGGAAGGCATGCCTAGAGCAGTTTACAGACAGTACACGCTGCAAGTTCTAATTGTATGCATTGTATTAAAATGCCATGCAAGCATTTGCAGTAGGATCACAACCAGGCTAATCAAGAAGGAATGCAATGTTATTGAAAGCCTTTATTATGGCACGTGCTCTGTGCACCATGGCTGTTAGAATTATATCTATGCGTAGACTTGCAGTTGTTTTTGGAATGTCAGCCTGAAGAGAAAAGCAAAGTATATAATACATAAATACTACTAGCATTGCCATTTGCCAACCTAGGTTGTTCTATGTTGTAATCTGAGTAATTGAGCTCAATTTATGTACTTGCAGAGTGAGTCTGAACATGATCTATGCAAACCTGGCAAATGTTACAGGTGCTGTCCCCCATCACGGGCCGCGTGATCGGCGCCAAGGAGATCCGCGTAGGTAACGACAAGGTCAGTATCAGCCGGCTGCAAGTGCGCGTTGTCTCTGGCCTGCAGCTGTCCATCGTTCCCGACACGACCGTTGAGAACGGATACATTGCTGAGACGCTGGTCACCCGGAGGTTGACGGCCCAATACCAGGTACATTCCTCACTTTCTCAACTTTATTGTTTTGTGGTTGTAAATTAACTTATGTCGTTAATAAAACCTCGGGACCATTTTTACATGCAGGTGAACTCTCATCAGAGCCACTGGTAAAACATGGCTCAGTTGCATCCACAACAGATTAAGATATAGATAAAATGTATGAAAGAAAATCTCTTCGTGATTTCAAATTTCAGAAAATGTGCAACTCAGTAGCATTTGGGTAGAACCACCTGTAGAACAAAAATCGAGACTCTTGCTAATATCATATCTCTGTTGTTTTTCTAGGAAGGGCTATTAGACATCGACCTCGAGTTCTCGGACGGCTCCCGAACTCCATTGCGCGACGTTGCCGTCTCCGACTACTACCTCCTTGTGAATAGCTTGGATCCCGATATCGTGGCATTTGCGCCGATGGTAGCGTCGCACCATCCACGTGTGATTGCGGTGGGAGAGGGCCGCGGGGATCTCCTCCGGGTGTCCGTGCTTTCAGCAGAAGACTGTCACGCCGCGCAACGTAAGAATGGTGGAAAGACGGGCAGCGCCGGCCCTCTTGCTGCCACCAGCGCGACCGTCGACGTCGACTTCACTGCAAGTGAAGTCCCCCAGCGGCCAGAGTTTGTGCAGAACGACGGCGGAAACATCGGCGGCGGATACAACAGCCGTGACAGAAAGAACAACAGGGAGATGGCAGCCGACTTGCACGACATCTTGATCGGGATCCCATTGAAAGACGAGAACAACCACGAGCCAACTGTTCAAGCGCGTCAGCATCATTCTGCGGTCGCTAATGGAATGGGAGGAGTCGGAATTCGACATCACAACAACATGCACATGACCCCACTAGAAATTGGCATGTACGTCTTATTGGCTGCTTTCTGTTTTGCAATAGTCGTATTTGTCGTCTCGTGCGTGGTTTACGCGTCGAAATTCAAACCGCAAACGTTGGAGTCCCCCATGGGCGCTACTGGGGCGACCGGAAACGGAAGTCAAGGTCTGGGCGCTGCAGTTAGCCGTGTGACGGCCGGGGGAATCGGACTGGGAGGACCCAACGGGAAGAAGCAAGGCCGGGAGTCCACCACCAACGCACATGACTGGGTCTGGCTGGGCAGGGCGACTCTAGAGCGAGCGTCTGGACACCTCGTCATGGGTGGCAATGTCTTGTCAAGCGGCCGATCGCCACCCATCATCAACAACAACAATATCAACAGTAAGGACCAACAGCACATGCATATCACGTCCAACCCGATGAACCCTGGGGATATTATGGACGAGGATGAAGTGAATCTTGGGGCGTGTTTTGACAACCCCCATCATATTGACCTGCCGTCAAAGCTGCCGGCGATTGATTCGGCAACGTACTGCAAGAAGGAAAAGTTAGGGCGGCACGTCGGTGGCAATAGGATGAAGGGTCCGTACCAAGCAGTGGGGATGAACCAAGAAAGGTGAGTTTGCAATTTGAAGTGTTCTTACTAATGAGTAAAATACCAGGTAGTCTAGTATGAATATGTTTGTGTTGCCACAGATCAAGATAAGAAATGCTTATACCACAAGTTATGCCACAAAATATATATTAAATAAGTGGAATTCTTGGTAAGAGAGGAGTGGAAAAATGTGATGTGGGAACTCATAATAAAATGTAGACATATTTGAGTCCCATTAGAATGTGATTAACAGTCAGCTAAAGTTACACAATTTTGAATCAAATATGCTTCCTACTAAACAATTTAGCCTCCCGATCGTGTCCACTCAACCGAACAGCCGCTAATCAGACTGTGTCCACAGCACTCCGCCACCACTTCCCCCGCACGGCACGGCGCCGGACGAAGACGAGTACAAACCGCCAGTGCCACCGCACCGCAACATCGGCGTGACGGCACGCATCGGGCCGGGTAAGAAGCCTTCGGCCGCGCAGCCCGGCTTCCTCACGCAACAGCAGCTGACGGAACACGCGGCGGCATGGGCCCCGCATGCCCAGCCACCGAGACGGCACCACCATCACCACCACCACCACAGAAACAGCAACAACATCAACAACCATCGCAGCAGTAAAGGACATCACCACCAGGCCAAGCCGCCAGACTTGACGGAAGTGGCCATCGGGCAGGAAGTCGTAGAAGAGCTGCAGCAGCTGAGGAATCAACAGAAGATTCATTCGCGAGAAGATATCATGTATGATTTAGCCAGGGAACCAGCTTTTCTTGTAGATGAAGAAGAGAATTTGCCCAATGATACGTTTGTAGAGTATCCAATGGAAGGGGTAGCTTCGAATGGTAATGCCGTCAATCCAGAAGTGAAACGAGCTACCATCGTTGGTAACCCGATGTTTTCGGATGCGGAAGAAGACGACGGCGTCGCGGAAATGGATTCCAGAGTTCAAGAAGAGCTCATCGGACTGGAAGATCTGAACCTTGGCATGGATTACGACCAGATCATGGAATACTTTGATAATCTCAAGGAGTCTAATGCCTAGTACAGCATCCACAAGTCAATTGGCACTTAAATATATCCATAGATCAGTTGATAAAGTGAGGTGATGCTATAGAAATGGAGGCTCACCCAAACTCTAGTCAAACAAACGTATTTAAATAACTTGAAAGAAGGGTTGGCAATGCACTTCATAGATATTAATACGAGATTATTAGCTTTTAAGAGATACAGTAAAGCTTATAAACATTCCTCTTTATGTGCGCCCCTGTTGAATGATTATCGTGATGACTAGACAATTTTTATTTTTACCAAAATGAAGAAAATAGTGAAATTGATAAAAATGATGAAATGAACATAAACAGAATGTGGAAAATACTTTGAATTGGTTTCTTTAATGTAAACGTTGCAAAGGCTACAGACTAGAATACTGAAAAGTAGGTGTGCAAAGGTAGAGCAATGTGAAGGGGAATCTATCACATTTTTAAGGTAAAAATATTAACAATTAAACCTTATAATCTAGGTATGCTCTTCTATTTCAATCTTTCAAAAATTTGCCTTTCAGATCGTGTAATTCTAACCATTTGCTCTCACAAGTATGTTCACCCTTGAAACCAAAATTAAAAGTTGTTTGCAGGTCTATTATCTTCAATGTTTACTCAGAGAAGTTACACCTGAAGAAACATTCAAATGCTAATTTGTTTTCAGGTAGATCCAGGGTATCACTGTAATTCTTTCTTGTGAGAGTTTGGGGCTATGCTGTAGAAGTTTTTAAAATAGATTTCCTTATCTACTGCTCACCATAGATGGTTGGTATCTATAGCTTGCATTATTTTCAAGTTTGAATTGATTTGTATAAATTGTAAATACTATGGAGTGTTCACATCTGCAATATATTTGCTGCACATTTTATATAAAAAGAAACAACTGTACTTATACTATTACTATACCTGCAACATTGCAATGCAAGAAACAGTAGACAGATTCTTTCATAAGCAAAACTCTACTAAAGCAAATCACTGTGGTGCATCTGAATTTTTTACTATGACTGAACAACATGATAGTTAACCATGGTTCAAAGAAGGTATAACGCAGTAAGATATCGCTTGAAAATCGATTCTACTTCGTTTATCTGTCCGTGAATGTTATTATCAGTCAATAGCTCAGTCATTAATTGTCTATTTTATTCGTTTTTCAATGTTCGCAATAAATAGCAGACCCCTAGTCCACGTTGTGTAGATAGATTCTAGCTAGGTAGGTAGATATCAGTGAACAATGGTAGCGACAGTACACTTGATAAATGAGTATTGTAAATTATAACAAGAAGCACGTCTTTAACACTATTAATTCTAGTCGGAGATGATGAAAGTCGTCAACTGTGGCATTATACTGCTTGGTGTTATAGAATATATTGCAAAGAATATTATTAAACAATGTAATGATGGTGCCATTCTCTCAGTGATATTGTACTTATTATAATAGTATTCACTGAACTGGATTTGTGGATATCACTCTACATCTCTTGATGTGGTGTAGCAGAGCTGTGCAAACAATTATTTATTGGTTACTTATAGATGTACGTAGGACTGCTTTTTTCTGTTGCATGATTGTTCATGATCCATATAGCCTAGCTGGTTAAAAAAATGTGGTATAATTTAATCTAATTTAATCTCTATGTAAGGAGTGAATTGTTGTACCGATATATTTTGGTGAATATGGCAGTATGTAATGTTGGGTACTGGAAGTAGTACTTTTTATCTGAACATTACATTCTAAGAGTGAATGCACAGAACTATGTTAGCTCAATTGAATACATGCGCGTAGACTTAAAATTGTGGCCATTCATCATTACATTGCTAATGTGTTGAAAATTAGGATCTTTTGTGGGAGAAAAATCTGTAAATTGTAATTGAGAATGCTGCTATATTAATTAATGTTCATGCCATATTATTAGAACACATTAATGTTCTTTTCAAATTGCTGGTGCACTTTCTATTGTGTAAATGCCAAAAAGATTTCATGTTGTAAAAAATAAACAAGAAAAGAGTATCCAAAGATAATTGCATATGTCTGAATGTCTTTTTTGCTTTTAAAAAGAAGAGCAAGCTACCGAAAGCCGAAAAAATGAGTGGCGCGGAGTCAAAATTTGTAAGCCAGTGCAATTTAATCCAGTCGTGATGCACTCAGTAGGATTGTAAGAGAAAAGCTTTCAAAATGAGGATTTCCGAAATGTTTCTACTCAGAAACGGTACTTAAATGACAGGATGCGGGTTAAAAAATTAGTAGTAGCTAATTTAAAATATTTTTTGAGCAGTTTTTTTTTTAAATTCATTTTTATTGTTTAACAAATCAAATGCATCTTATGTATCAAATTCTTAACTCTAGTTTAACTCATAAAATCTACACATATTTTCCGAACCACACGCTATCGACAGGTGACGTCCAATGCCGGCAGCCACCCATATTGTTCTGAACTACATATTTAAAAGTGTATGGATTCAGGTTTTCCTCTTCGATTTTCTTCTGTTCCGCTGCTATGTCATCTAACATTTTCTGACTGACTACCATAGCTTTGAATGGCAGTTTGTCAGACACCAACGTCAGCAGGTGCTTCACTTCGGCAAATTCACAAGGTCCACCCATTTCAACGATAACTCGTCCAGCCTTAATTGGAGTGACGTAGTGATCGATAGCTCCTTTACCGCCACCCATTCGTTGCCCTTGACCCTGAACAATGATACAAAGTAGGTTCAGGAACATGTTCAGAATTGGTTCTTAAACAAGAATGGTAACTAATTAAACTACCTTTTTGGTAACGGGTTGCCAGGGAGCATCTACTCTCCATATTGCAAACATTCTGTTCACATCCATTTTTCTGCCAATTCCAAGGCGCATCATTTCGAAATGGCCCCATCGCAGTCGACCACCTCCAAGAGCCTGGGACATTGAGACATGACTATGTTTAGTATGAACCTAGGTATGTATGTAAAGCTTATACAAAGTTTTTATCTCTTTTATCTAGGGTATAGCATTGACTACCGTTCCACTGGAAACACTTACAACTATTCCATACTGTTTATGCAACAGTGCATTGTGTACTTGTTCAGGTCCTCTCATCAGTTTCAAATTTTTGGTCATCTTTGGTGGTCGAACATTAGATGGTAACTGCGGTACTTTGTCCATAAATCGGAGTTTGGGTCGCTCAGGGATTTCAAGGTCTGCAAGTCGATATTTGTTAAAATTCTTCTTTTATAAAAACAGTCTGTAATCCAAAGAATTCGTAAATAGTATTCACAATTTAGTACTTGACTCACCATAATATTTTGGAGGAGGTGGGAAATACTTTAGCCCTGCAATGCAAGGAAAGGTTGTAGATATATCTGGACCTGGAAAGATAAGAATTTTGTCAAAATGTGTGCCTGTGAGAATTTGAATTTTTGTGTTCTCGCGATGAATACCTTTTATTTGCCTTAGAAGTAACGAATTGAATCGTAACATTTTACAAGTAACTATTTGGAGGTTAGGTAAATCACCGATCGGAGGTTTCTGGAGCTGAACTGGGTACTCTTCGATATTTTAATGTTGGTGAACCTGGCTTTGCACTCAGCTGTCATATCAAATCAACAGGCGGTTTCGGTTGACTACGTCTTTTTACGAAGTATTGAGATATTGCTCATTAGTTGCTCAAAAACAGCTAATGCAGGAAGCTGGCTTACTGCTAATGTAAGTTTTTCAATTTCTGCATAATCACCGAATCTATAGAAATGCAGGCAACTCTGAATCCAAACTCTGTATCGAAAAATTACATATTTATCTCCAACGTGTTGGATGGTGACAAATTCAATAATTCGTTAATTGTCCTGAAAGGAGGTATTTCCTCAAATTGTACTATCGATATCACGAATGGAGATTGCGTATGCTTTTACAATGAATCGAATTCAACTATTGTGGAATCGCTGTGGCCAGTAAACAAATTTAAATTCAAAATAATATGCAGTCTTGTAAAGGGTGCAAACTGTTTGGTTATTAAATTTTGTGACATCGAATTAAAAATGACTGTTTCGTACACGTCAAGAAAGTCTAGTCTAAATGTTCTACCTATTTATATAATCTGTCAAGGGAATGATGGGCATTTTCAAGCACCCTCAAAAGTTGATAATTCTGTGCTGAGCGCTTGCAAGCGAATCTCGACAGGCGCTAAACTCATTCAGTGGTTAATGGCAGAAAAGCTTTATGAAGCAAAGCTTGGACGAAAAACTTTCCAGCTTCAGGACGATTTGGATGACACTAAACCAGAATGTACAGTATTTTACAGTAAACTATCCGTAGAAAAAGCAAGAAAAATGAAGGAAGTAGAACTATGGGAATACTTTGCACGTGAACTGATGCTCTCTCCAATGGGAAGTGATGATTGTAAATTTATTGCATTTATTTCGTGCACTCGATACTGTCGCGACAAGTTAAGGGAAGTCCCCAAGACCCATGAAGATGTTTTGTCTGCAATGGAAGCTCATGCAGCATTGGGAGGTGGAGGGCTGGCTCTCTTTGGCTCGGCATGTCTTCACACCTGGCCCGAAACTGTTTCAAAAATTATTCCTCATTTTATGGACACAACAAAAGTGGATAAGGAACAATTGATGGATGACAGCTTTTACAGGTACAAACCCAATGGTGCTGGTAGTAGCATGCTGTGGGTTCTAAACTGGGGAAGCAACTCGACGTACCTTCACACAATCAACATATTGTGGCCAATTAATCACTGCAATTGCCAAAGATACGAAAAAGTTATGTTATTTTATTGGTTGTTGTAATTTTGTTTACTCCAAGATGTTGGCCGTACCCTTGAATTGCCCTCCCAGTTTAGAACCCACCGTAAGCTCCTAAAATAAGTGGATTGTTAACTGGCTTTTTATTTTTGAATAATGACTGAAGCAATGATAAGTGCTTAATGTTAGTTTTAACACAAACTTAGCATTCAAAACTTATTGTGTAAATACATTTTTTTGAGCCATGCTTATTTCACAACATTTTTTTTTTAAATAAAAATATGATAATTTATTAATTTTTACTCTGATCTTTGTGTTGCTCTTTCAGAGGAACTTATGGAGGATGTTTTGCGACCACACTGGGTGCAGTTTGCCACGAGCTGGGCCACACTTTGGATCTCGGACATTCTCACGGTGGCATCATGGGCCGAGGTTTCGACTGTGTCAATTTGGTATTCACCCATGAAACTGATCAACTCGAATATGACTCGATGCATAGTGATCCCATAGGAGTTCAGCAGCATCTATCTGTTTCTCTCAGCAAAACATTAGACATTTCTTGCTCCTTGGCTTCGCCAATCAAGCGACCAATCAAAATGATAAAAAGTGGCCAAGGCAGTTTGAAACAGTCTGTGCCGATTGTTGATGACAAGCACAGTGGAGCTAAATTGCGGAAATGCTGTTATGATAGAATGGAAATTAGAAAGAGTGATATACTAAGTGAAGATCGAATATTTTGGTCAAAAAGTTGTGCAGCGCTACTTGCATATCACAGGTACAGTTGACGTAGGATCATGATTGGTGTATAAAATGCAATCACAATAATATGTCAATAATAACTCATCTGTATTAAAATATATTTTAGGTGGTTGAACGACGACTTGGATAAAATGCCCTGTCAAGAACCGCAAGACACAATTAAATTTGATTCTCTACGAAAAGTTCTGACTTCTCTTTGCGGCTTGCGAGTAATTGAATTGCGTGATGAGAGCAGCTTAGTTGTACAGTCTTGGGAATTCTTAGGTCAAAATGGAAAAAATATATTTATTCTACCCTCTTGTTCTCTGCATCAATCTGCTTGCTCTATTTTAGCTGAAGACTCAAATGGGAATATTTTGAAGGCTCCTTTATTTAAATGAATGAGAATTTGAGCTTGTGGCTGGCACTACAATTGCTACAGTCAGATTTCTCTAAAATGCCAAATTTATTATAAGCAGCTTGCTTTTTCCGATCAAGGAACAACACTAATCGTAGGAACATCTTCTTAACATTCAATGCATCTGATTCGCTGTTACGACAGTGATCCCTTGTTACAACCGAATTAAAAATTGTTCCTAGATCATGCACAGTGCACAGCGGCTGAAACTCAGCTAAAGTATGCAACCCCATAATCTTGATCAGAAACTAGAAAGTATAATAATAATAACATTTTTATTCCATAGAGAGAGATGCAGCTGAGTTGTCTAAAAAACTGTCAGCAATTTTGGGGTGAAAGCCACCCTTTGTGAAATGTGTGCTGCATATCAAAAATTCCGTTTTGAAAGAAAAAGTTAACAACACTGAAATTCTTACGTT
>LVVV01432417.1:0-19855 GCA_001676325.1 Amphinemura sulcicollis | reverse complement strand
AAATTGTGTTTGCTGTCTGACATTTCACAGCATTTTAAACAAATCAAAGGTAAACATTCTGTTCAATTTCTTACTAATTTTAACAAGACCACTGGCTGCCGAGTAGAATAATGAAGGGACAACATTAAACAAACGGGCTTTGTACCTACTATACATACTCATAATTCTCACAGTAACTTCCTACACAGAAAAATAAAAAACCTTTTAAAAAAGATGAGATCTCATACACGTTCAATTACCTGAACCAAATCCACATTTGAGCTTTAAGGCTTTCAACAAAATCTAATGTTATTAGTTATTACTTATCACTGTAATAATTTCATTTCAATATTTTATGTATGCAACCACTTATTTTTCAGTAAACAAAGAACAATTAGAAAGACCAAAAATTAAAATAAGATAGAAACTTCTTGTAACATTCTCTGTGTTGGTTCGGAAGATAGGTACCTATGCCTGTACCACACCTAGATGGTCTTTGCTGGTCTTAATTGTTCGTTAATATAGTAGTAGTCTTCGCATAAAAAACACTACCCTAAATATTTATACCTACTCATTTACTCTTAAAATTTCTTCTTGCTCCTTGCCAATAAAATAAATAACCTACTTTGAGGAATAATATGTTTTTACAATATAGATACTTCATTTACACATGCCACACAAGAGTATGCACCCTCATGTCCATCTCTTACCCAAGGAACAGGCGTCGAGTAAAAATACTCCTGTTCCCTCGACATGAAAGCACATCTACCGATAGTTCTTTGATTAGACATTTAATAGACAGATATTGCGCCACTAACACTAACATACCACATAATATAGCTAAGGAGGAATAGTTAGTTCGTTTAATTGTACATTACTTGCTGATTTGGCGTACACAAAGACTGAACAGTACGTAATTACTGGGAACTTTGTACATCAATTCAGGGAGTAAGCATTTACGCGGAATTTTTCACTGAAAACTCTCTACAACCAATGCGACCTTAGCGCTTGGCACTTCCACAAACAGTATAAAAAAGAGAATGCGGTAAAGATTTCCATACAGCATTATTTTCCAACTGTCTTACAAAAGCCAATCATACATGTCTTTTGTAATCAAAATTCGCTCAAACGATTTGCAAATATCAAAATACTGATTGTTTTGATCTCTAAATGCAGTTATTATTCTTAGTATAATATTGTGCCAAACGTTCTAATTAACACGATACACTGACTAATCGGTATCATACCAATGTGAATGCTTTCCGAATGCGATTCCTACCATCAGATGGTAGAAAAAAGTGTCAGTTGGAGCACGGAGAACGGATAATGCATCTCTGATGCCACAACACACTCGGCGAGATACTGCGCTGGTGACCAGCCTCCAGGAGTTGGTCGATACACTGACGCACTGTCAAGATTATCTCCTATTCAGTTCCACTTTAATTGCTGCAAAAAAGACAGTTGCAAGTAAATAAAACATTCCCTATTAAAAACATGTAGCACAGCTGCATACATCAAAGTCAATATACTCACCATCAATTATATCTTGTTTCATTTTTCCCATTTCTTTTCGCATCTCCTTGAGTATATCCTGTTTAAGGGCTTCGAGATCAGCTGATGGAATGGCAGACATGGAATCATTGAGCCCATTTACTTTGGGGAGTTGTTCTTCGGACGCGGAGCCGAACCTCTTTCGAGACAACTTCGGTGATTCGCCGCCGTTGAACTTTCCATTGGTACAACTTTTGGCGTCCGCTGACTTGTTTAGCCCCACGTCAGCCTCCTAGGAGAACAAACAAGATACGCGCTTGTAAGCACAAGAATGAACACATGTTCAGTGGGATTTACCAGTAATTTATGGGCTCTTTCTTTATCGGAGTATAGGTAATCAAAACTAAATGCTATTAATGCATCAAAATTAATGTCAGAAGTATACAGGTAGATAGCTACTATGTAGTACCAGAAATTATGTGATAGAAATTTATAATAATATTTAAATCAAGTTTATTTTGACTTGATTTGAAACTTATGTTGCTTTTTATTACCATGTGCCATCCACAAGCAAATTTCAATCAGACCCTTAGGTTAAATCATTATTAAATTAAATAACGAAAGCTCGTGCTGGGAAGTGCATAATAATTTCAATCAGACCGTGGCAGAAGAATGCATCCCACCTCAACCGGTTCCTTCTTCTCCACTGCCTTCCTCCGCCGTGCCAGCGTCTTGGCCATCTCGTCCATCATGCTTGTCATCGAGCCTATGCCACCCGATCGCCCAATCGTCCCGTAATTGCTAGAGCCGCCACTACTCGTGCTGGACCCACTATTCTCAGCAGACTGCTTGTTCCTCTTCAGCTTGGCGCTCTGAATTTGCGAAGCCAGCGACGGGGGCATGTCTTGGTCGCCGCCCATCGACATGTCGGGGGGCGGTGGAGGCGGTGGTGGTGGTCCTCCACTCCCAGGAGGTGGTGCAGGAGGGCCAGCACTCTGACCATTCCATGGCGGGCAGGGGGGTGCTGGAGGAGCTGGTGGCGCCATTGGAGGACCCCCCATGGGGGATGAGGTGGGTGCCAGTGCCATTGGGGGCGGCTGAGGTGCTGGTGGTGCCGAGGAGGTGCGGTGATGACCGGGTGCGGGTGGTGGTTGCGGAACGCCAGGAGATGAGTTGCCCGGGCTTCCTAGAACTGAAGTTGACAGTAATTAGTTGGATATATTATGCAGAAAAGAAAACAATTTAATATTGTGCAGTACATGCAGTCTTATACATACAACAGAAGTATTAGTAAATGAACTTTCAATGAAATTGTTCAATTTAGCGAGTTCAACTAGTAGACATACAGTTCAATTTGATTGACTATTGTTTCTTTAGCAATGAACCTTCAACAAAGATTGCACTACATATATTCCAATTCTAAAATCACAAATTATTTCCCCATACCAGGCTCTGGCACTCCAGAGGCCCAGTGACAATTCAAATGGTGCATTTGAGGGAACTTAAACAACAATTATGTAGGTAAGGTCTTTTAAAATAAAAAATAAGTAAAGAATAAAACTCACTCTGCTGCTGCTGGGAGAGCCGTCGTTCCTGAATAATGGCCGCATCTTCCCTCGTCATCGACCTGTCGACAAAACTGCGATTCATCAGCTAGGTAAGGAAAAACAGCGAGCTCTGGTCTTCACAGATGTAGAGCACACCAGTATGTACAGCCGGCTAATCTACAGCGGTTAATCAAGCAGTGTTTTGGTTTTGCTGTCGATCATCTGACCAAACATTCGAGTTAGTGCTAGAAGCGTGATCTCGCGTATCTCGCTCGGGCAAAATCACACTTGTTAATATACAGCGATCGTGCAACTACAAAGTATCAAAAACGACTGACGCGGAACTGCAATTACGAGAATGGATTAATTCGACAACTCTGCAAGGCTATTAATTTACAGAGCAATGATGGTACCGTAGAAAAACACCAATCAACGAGTTAGGCGCTAATTACATTAAGTGACAATAATTGGTGAATTGTTATGATTGGCAATGTCCAAAGCATCCACATTCAGGCACGGTGACACACTGACACCCTAACGGCAAGACCTTCTTGTTTTCTCTCTCACTTCCCCTGGAGATTGTCACACAAATTTTATACAACCGTGTATCTAATTACGAATTTGATTTAACCATAAGCTAAACAATACATTATTTGTGTAACGATATTCCAACATTTAATTAGGCACATGTAAACTGGCTATAATGCTTACCATCTTTGAAAATGTATTTATTGTTTTATTTTGCCCATACAATTAGCATTTTTGCTGATGTCAGATTCATCCACAATGATGTATATTTTGTATTATTTCGTAGCATTTGACATGTTTATGATCATGACCCTTGAATCATATCAATGTTCAGATGCCCCTGGCTTTTACAAACAGCCAAAATATAGTTCAGGATCTGAATTTTAACAACCTTTTCATTATTTTTAGCTGATCTGTGTTACTTGAAAATTGAAATTGTTTTCAAGGTTTTTAAATGGAACATTCTCTCAGTAATCGATGCCATATAACACCATTTAAACACCTTTAGTGCATAAATCACCCGAGGAAGATCAAAGGAAGCAAGGTTTTGCCATTAAGAATCAGTGTAACGTAGAAATCTAAAAACCATGTGCCGTGCGTTTGCCACACCAAACCGCGAGTCGCAATACCTCGGCGCTCCATTGGGGCTGGTGGGGGTGCGAGGTGTGGTCCGAGAAGGGCCCCCGGGGGTCACTTGATGGTAGACTGCCACCCTCGGCAACGAGACCATGGGGCTGCAAGCCAGGCTGCCGTCAAAATTCCGTCACAGCACCACGCCTTATTTACCCACCACAAAGATAGTTTGATAGCTCAGTGGATAGATCTCCTGAGTACTCATCAACACTTTAATTCCTGACTTGATATCAATATTGCACACCCTAACAATGTATAGTCAAATTCTTATCTGGCAAATGAATCGAAAAGTCTTGAAACGCAGATCAAAAATTCGCAGGTAGTTCCTCTAATTACTGAGGAATAACTTTGTCTGAATCGATCGGAAAAATTAGCTTTTCGCATTGCGAGTCTAAAGGTCGACTGGTTTCAAAATTGTATCAGTAAATTATCAAAACATCTAGATGTCGAGAGATTTTGGGAAGACCCTTGTTCTAGAGGTACAATAAACAAAAGCAGTACTACCAGTGTAGTATGCCTATTACATGGTCGCGATTTTGTGCTTGCTGCTCAAGACCGCGGGAGCCGCGGGTGAAAAACGAGTATAAGTCGGGGTGTGGATTATCAGGCAACTAAATGTCTGCATCCTACCTGTAGCCCATGTCTTCATCGTATTGCCCATTGGTAGGCTGATATGTGGCCTGCGAAGGGGGAGGCATGGGCACCTGAGAACGCACCCCGTTGCACAGAACCTGCACGTTGGAACAAAATTGCATGAGTCATTGATAAACGTAAAAGAAACCGGGATTCTTTTACAGGTGATAAGATTTTACCCTGGATAATCTGTGCCACACAACAATTAGAATCAACATGATTTCATCATTTTTTTTCTTTTGCTTGCAGCTTGCGAATGGGAGAGGTTGGAATCAAGGATTTTGGCGGAGGGAATATAACAGTCCAACCGTCACAAGGAACTGCCCTCAATTTTCCTGTAACGATGCCATATAATTATGTCAGTTCAACATAGCAGTTAGAACAGGAAATAAAAATTGGAACTTTAAGAAACCAAACATTCTTTCCTGGCAAAAAGCCTGGCAAGATTAAACGAATGTGGTTGAGGTAAAACGTACGTCGAGTGCGTGGAACATTGCTTTGGCAAACGCGTCCGCGTCTTCCTTCCCGCTGAAGTTGAGCCCGTAGACTTGCTTGTTGTCGCGCCATTGGTGGAACGTTGCTGTCGCCTGATTGTACTTGAGTCCTTTCAGGATGGCGCAATTTATTACCACCTGGGGTGACAGGATAACTTTGTGTAAGAATCCACATATCAAACACGTCACATTTCAGGGCTGGTTACAGAAATATAATTAAAGGTGAATGTGTGATTTTTGACCTGACGTGATGTTTTTGAAGTTTGATTACATAATTATATATAATCAAATAGTTCAAAGACTGGAGGAATGCATACCTAATAAATGGTCGTAATAAATAGTAGATACCCATGACATAGCTGCTGTGTCCAGTTTTTTGATTGGGATTGATATTTGAGCCTGACAACTACAATGATGTGTAGCTGGAATACAGAAAGACAAACTGGGAAGATGAAACCAAACCATTCTCTTCAAATTTTTGTGGATTGCAGTCGATAGGCACCACCAGTAAGCACTGTACCTATGCACGTTTAACTCTTTCGTTGCTATGAATACCATTCGGCAACACTTATTTCAAAATTTTTTTTCGACCAAACCACTTGACCGATTTGCAATTTAAAATAAAACTAGCGGCTGAAAGAATACACTTTCAGTTGTCAATTTCAGTGATAGATAGTAGCACAGTTCAGTTTGGAAATAAATAGTTTACTTCCAACAAGTGGCGTGCGTAGCGCCAGCGTCAATGTCAAGATTGATGTTCGAAAACCGATTTACATTTGTCAACGTAAGACACATTTATTTGAGTTGCAATGTTATGAAACGCATTTTTAATATCCAAATTTGATCTAAAAAGACGTTTTCTTCGAGTTTTATCGATGATGGGTCAAACATTTGTTTGCAACTAGATGAATATTGAAAAATGACAACATTAAAAAAAAACTATTTTCGGCGAAGGATTTTTTTCGAAAAAAATCACATAGTATATGGAAGTGGTTTTACACAAGAAAATATGCTTTTCAATTTTTTTCCACAGTCAATTCATAATTTGGTATTGAAAGGTTTAAAGGGACAGTTTGTTTACATGGTGACTATTTGGCAATTCTCTCCTAATGTAGTTGTCCACTTTGGTGCAACAACTTAAATCCCCCACGAGTATGGACTGAGACATATGGCATATAGGCCTATGGCTAGACATAAAACACTTTAATTAACTTATCCAGTTGATTAGTTACCTCATGGTCTTGCAGCTTCCGGCCGACTACTCTGAAAGTGTTGTTGATTTGATGTTGGAATATGTGGACCTTGGAGAGACCAGATGACGTCCCGCTGGGCACCCATTTCTTGTTGACGTCGTCATAGACCATCACCGACGCCCGCGCCGATGCTATGCTCTGCTCACTGCCAACACAAGCAAAACCGTCAGAAATGCAACTTAGGAATTGCATCCTTCGTCAGGAATTCGGAGCTGCATAGCAGTCCATTTTTCAAACGAAAGAACACAACTAGGAGAATTTAATAATTCCCAGGTACCATGTGGTATTTTTGAGTAGGTATATAGTTACTACATAGGTACTCAACAGTGGTATGTGTCATAAAGAGAAGGAGCAGCATTAACTTAATCTTGTGAATGCCATACAATCAAGACTATGATAATTGATCAGGTATGATTGTCATTGCATCACATTCCAGGCTCTAGCAAAAATGCACAATTATTTTTTTCAAACATCATAACTCATTATAGTTCCTAGCAGAGATACTCAACATTTTATCTATATCTTTAATTGGAATTCTGCTTCTGTCTGTTAAGTTAGTAAGGTATGAACCTGTATTAGCCAATATATCTTATTAGCTAATACCAGTTTCTTAATTTATTCAGCACCTGTCTCCAATATTTTATCACATGGCACTACACGTTGATTCGATCCACATAAACATGACCTTTTGAATGGGGGACATGGTCTTTAGGTAGACGCCATCAGCAGAAGCCCCAATTAGAGAGTATCAATCAGTGTACATAAGCAAATGACAATAACTATCTAAATGGACAAGTGGGTGGCTAGACATCTGGCTTCACTTTCCATTCGACAGTTCAAACATTTTCTCAATTTCCTTCCATTAATTGTTTACAAAGTTTTACTTTTAATGCCCAATTAGATGTCTACATGAGCAATTATTCCTGAGAACCAGGCCAATCTGTTCTCAAACAAAGGAAATTGACAAACTGAGACTCTGCTAATGGGATATTTCACTATAATAGACGAAAAACTATCAACTAGTTACCTAGCCACTACAGTGGATAACATTTAATGTAAGGAGCTGAATACAATTATCATAGTTTTGCTAATGAATTGGCATGCGGTTGCAAATACAAGATAAGAAATGTCTGATTAAACGCATTTTCTTCTCGCCGTAGCAAACTGAACAATACAGCGAATAGAAACGCACAAAAGGCGCTATCCACTCGCATTCCGACTGCCTGTCGTTCGTCACTAGGTGCTGTGTTCACCCACATGAAATCGATTTGATTCATTGCCTTTTATTATTACTGCTGGCTACCACCATATTGGTACCTGTGAACCATTGAGTACATTTCTATCTGTATACGCCAGCATAGTTTTCTTACTTTGACAAAGTTATGGCACCCTAACTCATTAGATTTCTCTCTTTCTGAATCGTATTGCACAAGATAACTTTTTTCTTAGTCACTGGACACCTCATCTGTTACACTTTTTGAATTGCAAACGTCAAATTTGATGACTAACTAAACAAAATGCCCCGAGCAGGCGAACTATTGTATGAGCAATACAAAATCATGCGAACACACAGAATGTTCATGAAACAAACTTCAAAAAAAGTCGTAAGTTTTTTTAATGCTTCATCTCAATTTGGATGTGTAGAGCAACAGGTGGTAAATGCATGGAAGAAATTCATGAGCAAATAAACATCAAACAGGCAAGACAATAACGATGAAGTGTAGAAAAAACATGGCTTGTCTAGTTGCAAGCAGTCGTATTTTTAATTGAATATCGCATACCATGCCCAATACTCCTGATAGCTTTGTTGCAATCGGCTCTCATAGCTGTTGTCGTATTGCCCATTGGGCACCGCAAACTCAATCATAGCTACTCCAGAGCAGAGAGCCGTAAAGTGCTAGTTATCACATCCAACGAAGAGTACAGAGAAGCGGACGCTGGCTGACCACTGCACGGACGGGTTACGTACAACAAAAGAGATCACTTGCGACTTGCTCACTTGCTAGGATATCGCGTTACACTAACTCAGCACTAGCCAGTTCAACGGAAACCTAGGTAGCCAGCTAGCTACGTACTTCACCTGGCGTGGTTAACGTAACACTGGCTGGTTCTGGTAATAAAACGCGAACGAAACGAAAAGTGAATCAGCTCGTTCGTCCTCGGCACTCTCGATGTACTAGCTAGCTAGAGCGGGCTGCGAGCGCCAGTCATGCGGAAAACCGGACTTGAACTCAGGACTGGCCGTAGCAGCATCGGCGGTCCATGCAAGGAAGTCGAGCCGAGAAGACAACCTCTCGGTGCGCTAGATCGTGTTTTTTTTATCACTCGTCCATGCTGTCTTTCTCGGAAGAAAGAAGAATCAACAAACAGACAATGATGCATGAACGCCGATGACAAATCCGATACGCGACACACCTGTGTTCTCACGTGGGATGGCTCTACGTCTATGTAAAGACCAATTTTAACTGGAGTAATTATTAGCGGAATACTATCTCTAGTCGGGTACATGACTTACTAATCTACACGGAATTCCTATACATTGTGCTTGTTTTTCAAATAATTACAACAATTAAGAGTTGTTATCTTGTTGTCGGGTTGCCGCTTGCCGCTTGAATAGGAAGCAGTGGGATGGACGCGACAGTTAAATGGGTTTTTGTGTAATTGAAACGGCCTTCTGCGACATTGCATTGGCGTGGTGGACCTCGACGGCATCGATTTGAACTGGCAAATAAAATGGTTGAGACGATAAGATAAGTGTATTGATTGACTTTACATGTCGCCTATTGGCGTACAGTCAACACGGCGTGTAAAACCGGTGGTTAGGGGTCGTGATGGTCGCATGCCTGACGTGGATTAAAATGATAGCCGTGTTTGCAGGGATTGATTTTGATCCCCATGGGCACCCGAATGTATTCGCAATGACGGCGACGGCGACGGCATTGCCTTCGTCTACGGCAAGACCCTAGTAGAGGAGATTGTTGACTTTGTTCCTGCCGCCGAGGTTGCAATGGCATGCCTGCCTACCAATGTACCTACCAATCGCATGTTGTCGTGTTTGTACAAACTAACTCTGCTACGCGTTAAACCTTCCTTCGAAAGGATGTTTCGAAATAGAAGTGGTAAACTGAGGTTTTACTTCCTTATCCTTACCAACTTCCTACCATGACAATGGAAGTTCCGTTTCCTTCGCGATATGCCATGATTTAAAAACGCGATTTTTGTTCATGTCAATGAGCTTCTTTAAATATATATTTTAATATTAAACTTGAAAATGAACATTTCGTGCAGCGTGTAAAATTTCTGAATAATGAGGGCGACGAGCTATCGCGCTCTCTGCTGGGCTGGGAACACGATTCACGAAATATATGTACCCGCTGTGGTAACGAGTACCTATACTTCAAGTCCATGGGAAAATTTCGCTTCTGTAAAATGCATGCGAACTTGCAGGGAGAATAACTGATTACATTTCAGAGCACTAATTCAACACCGCCATTCACTTTAATAGGTACTAGGTAGGCAAGGCGGGAGAGACACCTAGTTAAGCATGCTGTTTGGTTTGCCGTCCCTGGTCACACAGAAGATAGGTGGTTCAATAAACAAATTGATAAGATTGCCATTCGGGCGATTCCACGAAACGAAGATAAATCGCTCACCGGATCACTGACTTATTGATCGATGGGTCATGCCACCAAAGCAATTTTCTGTAAGCTTCCATTAGAAAGATCTCCGAGAAATATTATATTTCTCAGATGCATGCTAATATGCGTAACATTACAATCGCCGACAAAGAAATGTTTATTCAATTAGTCCATAAATATATGAAACAGAAGATATTAGAAGTCGATTTTTTAATCTTTACATATGACTGCTTAAATAGATGTAATCCAATTTGAATTCACAAGATGAGCACTGAGCAGTATCATAATCGTTAACGAGATTAATGTTTATTATCAACCGCGCTCGCTAAGTAACCCGGCAAGGTGAGAATCTGGGCAAAGTTTATTCAATCCCGTCTACATTGAGCTCTGCAAACAACCAATTGCTGTCTGAAAGCCTTGCAGCTAATCTCACTTCTCAAGGAAATACACTGCAAATTGTTTCTAGGCTACATCTTGAAAGAAAGGCACAACATGTTAGGTGTCGGAATGAAACGGGTCGTACTAATTAGCTAGCACATCTAGATACTTTGATCCGTGCAGTCGTACCACCTCAATGAGCATTCAACAATCGAATCAAATCAATTTGAGACCCAAAACAGACATGAACATCAAGCTCAACCTCTATTACCGCTACACACATCGGAATGGACATGGGATATGCATTTTTTCTATAACTTTAAATGGTTTGGTTGGGTAGGGTCCTTAGTACGTCCAAGACAACTGTGAATTATTGTAGGTAAGATATATGTAAGAGAGTAAAACAAAATTACATCACAGACGTGTTCCCGTTTAAAAGGGGTTGGTCCGTCTGGTTTGAATGTGGTCGATAAAAGCATAGCATTCAGACGTGGTGTAGGAAACGAAATAAAAGTATCCCTCGGTTATACCAGAGATGGAAAATATCATTCAAGGACGGTAAACTCAGAACTATAGATAAAAGATGGAAGGAAAGCTAATAATCGTAGAAAAAAAATCAGCAGCAGGAAACTAGCCAAACACCAATCGATTGTAGATATTTTACTGATTATAAAGTCAGCACAGTGCACCTATGTTTACTTGCGCACGTCATTCGCCATCTTGCATTTCGAAAACTCAGACATTCAATATGTGAAGCTATTAGCCTAGATCTATGTAACATGATAATATAATATGGGGTTGTAGTAAACACATAGGGGTAGCCAGGTTGCATGGTATAAGGGGTACCAAAGCCAAGTTCTAGAAACAGCTGAGTAGCGCAAAAACATCCATCGGGGGTGGCATTCGACAGTATGAGCGCCCTACCTTTTGCGAACATCTTGTGATGTCACCTGGTCGGCAGTGCTGTTGGAACTGCAATTAAATGTACGTGAACGTTTGCTACATTTGATTTATACGTATAATATAAATAAAGCTATGTACAAGGCCGGCGTGGTCTCTGGCAGCGATTCGTCTTGCAGTTGCAGAGCAGTGCTCGCCGGTGCATTGCCCCTTCTTAGCTTTACATCTCGAGTAACCAGAAGGAAAAAAAACATACTCCAAGGCGAACGTTCAGATGATATTCACATTAGCGTTGAGCTTTTTGGTTCTTGGGCTATAAGGAAGAACACACCAGCGTCCCATAATTACCAGCGGACAATTTTTAGCTTCCTTCGTGTGGCTAGCATTCTATAAGTATAACCACTGGTATAACCAAAGTTTGAACGCTTTGCGTTCCGGTGAAGATCATGCATTTTGATTGGACATTCTTTTGAGAGGATGGCGCCAGACGTGCAGAGAAACGGTAAATGTATTTCTTAAAATAAAAACCATCGGAAGTTGTCTTTTTTAGCTTCAAGACAATAACTGAAACTTTAGGAATACCTGAGTGTGTACACAAGAGTAGGTACCTACATCATGTGAATGTTTCCCTCATCTCCAAGGAGAATGGGCTACCATTGGCAGTGCGCTCTCTCCAGGCCGTGAAGATGAATGACATTCGCTTAATAGAAATCCGAGGAAACCGGCGCTAGAATCGGCTAGAGCTTTACATTTATTTTTTTGCGCGCTTCAATTCGAAAATCAATAGTGATTTCAAGCTGGTCAGATGCTCTCAAAGTTCTAAGCAAAGATGCTAGACTGGGCCACGAATAAAGAGAGCTGTGAACGTCAATGGAGTGGTTAATATGATTGTTAGCGTGCATCTTGTAATGTATAGTTATTTGGTTCGTTGAACCAACCGGCATGTCATCTCGAGTTCCGGGCAAGCACTTCCCTCGAGTCTTGACCAACGCGGATAGAATTATAAATGTAATATGTTTACAATGACGGATGTATTAAATGTGTAATATCCTGTATAAAAGCGGCAGGGCTAGCTTCGGATCGCGCGAACATTATTGAGCGAGACTCTTTTAAACCATGGGTAAAAGTCTCGACGAAAATAATTAGCAGTGCTTTCCACGAGCGAATAGTCCTGTCTGGCTTCCATCGCAAACTTTTCCGTCAGATTTCAGCTTAGCAAGCATATTCATCACACTCAACTGGGCGAGCGAAGCAGAGTGTTCGGTCAATATCGCATTTACGTTCACATCGAGTTTGGAAACAAGACTATTAAACTGAACTTCCTCCTACACAATTGCCCATATCGAGTTGAAGCGGCCTCGCCGTCAGCTCTTACTTCTTCCAGACCCAGTCTGGGGAGAAAACCGAACTGCATGGGTAGGACTATCAGGTCAGCACCATCGACTCTATGAATGGCAATTTCAAATCCTCACCGCTGTAGCTTCGAAGTTTGATCCGTCAAGCATTCAAGCATCAACCCACCACGAGATGTTGAACCATTCTTTTATCAAGGCAGTATCGACATTTCTGAGAGGATTTGATCCGGGTTTAAAGCTGTTTTCATCTAAACAAGTGAGCGTCGATAGTTCGACTTCTCATTTTCAGCTAAAGGCTTTCTCCTAAATTAACGATTCAATTTAACCAATAATAAGATCAATATAACAGATTTAGTCAATTGGGGTGGAAATCCACATCCCTCTCGTTCACCTACCCTGTTTATATTATTATCCATATAAAGATAATGGATCTACACATGCCGCAATGGCTGACAGGGGCCCAACAGAAGGGACTTTCAGTTAGGGGAAGATTATTAACGATCATAAACGAAATTTGGAAACTGAATGGCAAGTACCACATGAATATTGGTAAAGCGCTAGTTTCAACTTTGCCATTGTGTTGACGTTGACGTCACACACCGACCGTGTAGCTGAGTATATTTAGCAATTTGCTCCTACACCCCCCAAGGGTGTGTAGTTTCCATGGCAAGCAACCATTTTCGTCGAGCTCCTTTCGCATCACAAGGATTGCAGATTTCAAACGGAACTAATACAAACATGATAGTTAACTGTGTTCGCTCGCCTCTGCCTTGGAACATAGTAAATTTTTAATTAGTACGAACAAAAAACATGGTGCATGCTTGTAATGTATAATAAATGAGTCACAAGCTTCATTAGAGGCGAGGGCCCATTTCAAGCCCCAAAACTAGCCGAAAAAAGTCGTTTAGACAAATGAGGCGATAAGACGCATAGCAACCCCTATAATTTTATGGATTATCAATGAAAGTAGGACGAAAATAGTAGCACACAATTTGTAGGAAATGCGAGCTAAAGTGCACCATGCGATGCGTGGGCGTGGTATCAACAATAATCCAACAGCTGACGAAACGAGGGGCTAGGGGCCCCGTGCGGCGCCCCTTCGGAGGAAGCGCGGGCACGCGAAGTTCCCTGCTCTAGACAGAGATGCAGTAGCGCCGAGCGGCGCGTATTGATCAGATGGCACGTTGCTGGCGGGCGGGCGTGCGGGCGACGGCGGGCTAGTAGGGTGTTGGGTGGGTGGGTGGACAGGGTGTGGGTCCCAACTGTTCGGCAAAGATGACTAGCATTCGGCTTTCGGCGTTGCCAAAAGGCGGATCCCCTGACGGGTGCTCTCTCTAGGTCAATTCGAACGATTCTAGTTGAAATGCATCGTGCTAATTATTTGGATCACAAAAGATTGCTTGAAGAAAGTCAATTAGATCTTGGTTACGTCCGTGCGTGTCAAATGAGTCGGCTTAGAAATAATCCCAATCACGAAATAATGACGCACTTGGCGAGGGGACCATTATCCTGCACGATCCACGAGAGCTCGAATTCCTTGCGTACAATTTTTTTTAAGGTCACGAGCTCTTGTCGAGTTTTGGTATGAAAATGAGTAATTAAGGAGGCGGGGTGCGACGCGAGCAGAGGGCCGCGGTCGTTTTGCCAGCCGGTGTTGACTCTTTCTTGACTCATCAAGTATCTAAGCGGTTAATGCAAAGTGTGAGCCGTGCAAACCTTGCCATGAGTCAATACTGTACTCAGGTGAACGAGGGAATCATTTTCAAGCGCGGCAGCCGATGAGATTGGGAGAGTGTCGCGCGCGTTTTGAGGCAAGAAAATGTAAATATCAACACAGGATATGAGCGCGACCGAATCTTGGCCCGGCCGGCGCACAACACGCACCCTACGCGCTGCTTGCCCAAAACTACGCATGGTCGGGCTAAGTCATTGACCTGCTGCTGTCCCAAAACTGTACCAGTGTTTTGACACATTTCGAAAACCTGCTGAGAGGATAGGGTTACACTGCGATGCGCGCAGTTAATCTTCGAATTCCCGAGAAAGACTATATTTATCAGAGGATTGTTCTTGAGTTTACAATAGAGCGGGTAATTAATCACAAGATAAACATTGATAAAATTATTAAAGAACAGAGGTACGCCTTTTTTGTCAACACGTAAAAAAACGTGCTTGAAACGTCACTATCAAACGATAACTGTGCACTTCACCATTATTGCACTATTGCACCTGCCTGCACGTATAACCTTTTCTGAGGTGAAGAATTTTATTGCAATTATTCGGCACTAAAGTTTATGATGCCCAAGGGCTAAAAAAGTTACAGCCCTAAAGCTAAACAATGAATAGGGGAAACTTGTAAAGGGAATTATATTTTCACGCCTGGTAGTGCGGGCGGCATCTCTCAGATCGCATGCATAATACAATTTATTGTGTTTTTATAAGGGTTGGGTAGGGCAATCGTTGGATTTCACGATTTCAGGGTTTCACGCTAGCATCCACAACGCCTCGCTGGAATTGATCAAATTCCCTCAGGTACCTTCATTCCTTCGACATTCAAAAATATGGGGAATACGAAATATCGCGGGATGATAAACAGAACACACATCTAATTTGACATTGACGTGTGCGTGGGCCACCCTGACATTTAAACGGATGTAACCAATAGGAACGTAATGTAGATCCAGAAAATTGCCTTCGGGCAATATTTAATTCCTGTGAAACGCCACCGAATTATAGAATATTTGGGGGACGGAAAGAAGGAAACATATATTGGATAAATTAGCTATCTCTATTATCGACGAAAGATCAATATAACACCTGCAATTAAATATAGTGTCAGGGTTAACATTATAATAAACCAAGGATTAAGGTGTCCAGACAGCTTACCTCATATTTCAAACAATCCTGATTTTACTGAGTCACTGGAGAACATGAAATAAGAGCATTCGTCGGAATGTGAACTAGTCACACACTAGTTCAATTTCACACTGTCTAATCTGAATTAAAAATAGTTAAATACACAAGTATTATCACAAACATTTGTTACACCCCAACTACTTCGTGTTTGACGCCATCTTGCGAGATCGAGCTCTACCTACAACCTAGTCAAAGAAGCTATACCTTTAATTAAAATCAGATAAAAATTAACAGAACGAATATGAGGAACATAATATTCAAAATATAGAGTATTGATTGTTATAATATTTTACGTGATTTCTTCTTGATATTTAAATATAGAGCGTACTTGATCTTTGTATTTGACTCAACTTTCCAGAGTCGATAAATATCAAGCGCTAGATTTCGAATAAGATCCAGGCAGGCCACAGCAGGCAACATTAAAACATTAAAATCATGCTCAGAGAATTTATGGAATAAGCAAATACGATTTTGGCAACAATTTATTTCGTATACAAAAAGACAACAGCTGTTTTTGTACATATTTTTAATCTGGTTCTTAATTAGTGGCTGTTGCTAAAGTTCTCAACTTTTTCCGCTCGTGATAAACTTGTAGGTTGTCATATTTACGTTTATAAAGCGCTTTCATACTACATGGGGGATTCACACAACTAAACATATCTTTCCTCTCATTTACAAATCCCACAGCTAGAGAGGTTTTCACATCCAAAAGATTAGGATCCAGGATGAAACTTGACGAAGATTCTGAAAATGTTAGCACGTCAATTACATTTGTGCTTGCTGGCGACAATAACCAGAGCAGCTTAGACTCGGCAAGAACTATGCTTAGCGGCTCAGCATCGAGAATCAGTGTCTGAACTAACTGTGTAGAAATTGCATTTTCCAAACAGCTTTTAACCATATAAACCATGCAACCTGTAAATCCTGCCAAACTTGCTACAACTGTTGAACACCCTTCTTGAAACCGGTAAGTCGTAAAACATTTCACGGGGGTGGCCTCATTTGGCTCAGCAGATGCATCAATGACAGGGGTAAAGCTACTGGCAGCCAGATCGCCACTACAATTTATTACAACGGTGCTCTTGCCAGCCATAAAGTCCCAAAGCCTAATTGTTCCGTCACCCGAGCTAGAAAGCAATAATGATGGATCGTGCGGCAGCAGGGAAATAGTCGAGACAAACTGACTGTGGCCAAGACAGTACATGTGAATATTGTAGCTGTTTGGGAAATGGGATACTCTGATTTTCTCATCCCGGTCACATGTAATAATAAATTCTTCGCCTGGAGTTATCACTACATCGAGCAGCATGGAAAGGTGTCCCAGGATCAAAACCCCTTCGTCGTTAGGTTTTTCGGCGGAATAAACATAAGCGTCACCGCTCTTGTCTGCCACTAAAATGTCACAACCACTTGGAGTGAATTTCACAGCACTTGCTGTTCGCACGATGACACGATTGCTGATCAGTGACAAGTTGGAAGTGTCCCACAAGCTGAGCTGCTTGTTGTTGGAGCAGAGAACCAATCGAGTAGAACATGCAGATAATGAAGCTAGCACGACATGAGCTGGTGTTCCACGGGCAATAGCGTTAGCGTCTGCAGCATCCCTGCCATTATTTTCAGTATCTCTGCTCTCCTCTACATTTTCTGCATGTTGACCTTGGAGGTTAGGTGGTTCGAGGGCAATTTTTTTGCCTTTTGCTGCTAATTCTGCTGCAAATGTTTTATTACCACAGGTAACAGCAATGAATTTTGAAGTCACTGCAATGCTTGCCATCCTGCTACATCCAAATTAAATTACATAAATGCGGAATAGAAATTAATTAAACGTAACAAGTCAACGTGGTCTCGCCGCCTTAATCAGAGTCACTGAACGGCTGTCATTTCCATTACGAATTGCCAACCAAACAATAACAAAGAATTGATATGTGGCTGGCAGCCTGCTACGGTCTGCATTGTGCTGATCAGTCATAATATAATCATGGCGACCGTAGACCCTGCGAGGGACAAATTTTTACATGAATATCGAAAGAAACTCTTGGAGCACAAAGAAGTAGAGGGGCGCCTGAAAGAAAGTAAGCACACTTTATTTTGTTTCGTCAAAAAAATTAGTTTCCTTCCGTTTCATTAATGCTCCGACGGTCTATATGTCAAATTCGTAGCCGCGGATGGATTGCCGATTCATTGTGCATAGTTAATCTCAAAAACATCGCGTCTCAAAGTCACTTTTTTATTTATTTGGCAGCAATTACATAAATTTTGTAAACTTTCTTGGTTTCATTGATCGCTTCTTAATTAGAATATATTTTTCGATTGAATGTTTTTAATCTCAAGTAAGAGTTACGGTTGGCTTGACACAGTTTTGTAGGGCACTAAATGCTGTAGGTCCTACTGGGCACAGAAAAACTAATTCTGACTATATTTGCTTTAATTTTAGTGCGAGAGCAGATTAAGGATTTAACAAAGCAATATGATAAATCCGAGAATGACTTAAAAGCACTCCAAAGTGTTGGGCAGGTATGACATATTATTGAACAGTCTTCAAACATTTAATTCGAGAAAAAATGAACCGTTTTTCCATTTGCACTTTTTTCTATGTTTCAGATTGTGGGTGAAGTATTGAAGCAGCTTACGGAAGAAAAATGTAAGCTTGTTTGTTAAATTTACTATGTGTCTTCATAATCGACATTCAGCTACACATTTCTACTAACTAAATCTAATTTCTTCTCTAGTCATTGTAAAGGCAACAAATGGCCCGCGATATGTCGTGGGATGCCGCAGGCAACTGGATAAGACTAAACTCAAGTCGGGCACGAGGGTGGCGCTTGATATGACGACGCTTACCATTATGCGTTACCTGCCTCGCGAGGTTGATCCTCTTGTCTACAACATGTCTCACGAAGACCCCGGAGACGTCACATACTCAGCCATTGGTGGACTGGGAGAGCAAATACGTGAGCTTAGAGAAGTAAGTTAGGTACCTTCTTAATTGATCCCTTTCAAAGATCCCACTGTAACAGTGCCTTGAAGCTGAAACTTCAAATTACATACAGTGTAAAAAATAACTCACTTTTTCTGTGCAAGCAAAAATAGATTTCACACATGATATTTTCTTCCAGGTTATTGAATTGCCGCTAATGAACCCTGAGTTGTTTCTTCGCGTTGGTATTACACCACCGAAAGGCTGCCTTCTTTACGGTCCGCCTGGAACTGGCAAGACTCTGCTTGCGAGAGCCGTAGCAAGTCAGTTGGATGCCAATTTCCTTAAGGTACCTACTGATTTTCCCATTTAATGACCTTACTGATACAATACATTGAATGTTCATGTAACCAGTTATGGGGTCACCTCTGTAAAGTCTGTCCAAATATAAATTTTGTTTGGTTTAATTTTTAGTTTCAAAATCATGTGACCGATTGTTTGAAAAACCTGATTTTAAGTTGAACACAAAAACATTTCTGAAAATTTCATCAAAATCGAAGCAGTTGTTTGGTTATTTGAGGGCGAGCAGAAACACTAAAAAAAGTTAAATTTCTGGAGAATTGAAATTGAAGATGCTTAGTAAATAAAGAACTATTTACGATCTCAGAATTAATTATAATTTCCTTGGGATTGGAAATTGTTCAATTAACTATCTATAAACCTTCCATTAACCTGGCCCACACTTGCGGTTGCAGGTCGTGTCGAGCGCTATTGTGGACAAGTACATCGGAGAGAGTGCGCGGCTGATCCGCGAGATGTTCAATTACGCAAGGGACCACCAGCCGTGCATCATCTTCATGGACGAGATTGATGCCATTGGTGGTCGACGTTTCTCTGAGGGAACCTCCGCCGACCGAGAGATCCAGCGAACGCTTATGGAGCTGCTCAACCAGATGGACGGCTTCGACTCACTTGGGCAGGTAGGCTTGCTACGAGAGCAACAGAAGATAGCTGTTTGCCAGTCAGGAGGGTGAGAATGCTTTCAATGCAGACAGGAATTCAGGCCCTTTTTAATGGCTCAATTGTGCCAAACTGAGTAGAAATACCGAACGGTTTGGCGTGTTGGAAACACCGGTTCTCAGAGATCGCCGAAGTTAAGCAACATTGCGCTGAGTCAGGTATTGGATGGGTGACCA
>LVVV01432416.1:0-19840 GCA_001676325.1 Amphinemura sulcicollis | reverse complement strand
CAGAACTCGTGGATGTGCAAAACGTTTCGGCCCAATGCCTTCGTCAGTTAGATGAGAAATCAAAATTGGAATCTATATTCTTGAGTTAGGGAAATTGGAATAGGAAGCAATTGCCCCATTGTTCCCCCTGGAAAATGGATATCTTAGGAAATAAGGTCTTAAATAAAATAGGACTAGAATCGGCAATATATCTTTAATCTTTATCCCTATTAATAATATTCACTGGGACAGAAATGACTCACATGTTTTACTTTCAGTTAGATTATAATAGCTAGTTGTTATTTAAATGTATAACAATAATTTGATTATGTTATCCATCTACTAAATTCATTAGAATAGATTTGAAGGCATTTTTAGCACTAAACACATGCAAAATAAAAACCACTTCAAACAAATCTTCCTTCATATGTCCTATAAGAACAGTCAGACATTGCTGATAAAACGACAACTGCGGTTGTACTAAATCAGAAACAACGATAATCAAAAGACACACCCACATGTTCCAGAATTCAACATAGGTTGCATAGCATTAGCAAAGAACAATAAAACTAAAATAATGGCTAATATATACAAATTTGTAAATTGATATAAAGAAAATGCACAGATTTTTCTAGCATGACAAAAATTTACAAATTATAAATGTGGCATACATACCTAATATATTCTCTTGATTAGTTTGGAGCATTTGGTGCAATGGTTATAACAAATATCAAACAAGATGAAATTAATTCGTAATTTGTGTAAATATTGTAAGACATCTTGGTGTCAATTATTCTAGGCCAGCCTATTTAATCTGTCTCAATCCCAAATTCTTCTAGTAGTTACCGAGTGTCATTTTCTATATTGTGTAGCGTTTATATTATTATTATTAAATGTATTTTTTGATCTATCAGGTCCGTTTAGTCGATTACACTCCTATGTCTATAGCGACAGCGAATTGGCAACAGTTAATAGTATACACAGCCAACCTGTTTATCAGGTAGGTACATTCAAATAAAATGTCTTCTGGGTTGGATCTGTATTTAAAAGTTAGGTTCTAGCTGATGGCATGATATGTATTAGGTGCACAATGGGGGTTTCAATGTATTATGCATATATAATATGTGACATAATATGAGGATTAATCAGGTTTAAGGGTTTGGCAGATTTGCATACAATCCACTTGGGTCAGTAGCAAAGAAAAAACTGCGTGTGTGGTAAGGGGCTGAGAATCGTATGTCATGCAGCTAAGATTTTAAATGAAATAACTCGCAACTGGCAGTAAGGCAACACTGTTCATAATTCGTTTCACTTCAGGATCTTCATTGATCACTGATCACTCATGGATCTTAAACCATGCTTGTTTCCTTGCAATATTGATGAAAACTCTTTCGTAATTAGGTAGGTATACACAATTAAACCGTCTTTGATTTACAAAAAGATCGAACAAATTAATCAATAGCTATCGAAAGATCCACAAATGCTCGAGTGAACTTGCGCTGGCACTTTGTCACTGCGAATTGCCAAAAAGTGGCTTTCAATATTATGTACATATTTTGATTGTTTAGTCCGAACCAATCCTTCGAGGACCTTTTTTTTAATATGTTCGTATGTAGCTTGTTATTTGTATAGGAATAGATGACACTCCAAGACCTAAACTATGTTTGCTTTAATCGTTCCCGTACTCATCATCACCTTGCAGACGAAGTTTACAATCGCAGAAGCCGGTTGCTCAGGTTCAAGTTCAGCAAATATGTGGCACTGGTTGCTGGCTTGTTTGCTCGCCGGTTTCCGTGCTACGAATCCAAAGCAGCGGCTGTAAGGAGAAGAGATAGTAAAGAATGTTAGTGGCCACTGGCCAGAGCAAATCACAAAATCTATATTGAGCTCGCATCCAGTTCTGTTGTGTTGATTTCTGTTCAATGATCAATCCACGTACTTTCCCTATTATGTTAACTTACTTAGAACTGATGGGCAACCCTGTTTCCTCGCTCTTCTGGCTCCAGCGGTGGTCATCTGGATCCAGGCCACAATGCGAGATCGTGTTCGTGGGATAGTGGCGTCTGAAGAACAGCTGCCGTTTGCTGTCCGTCAGCGTGATGCCTTGACCGGAGACCTTGAAGTGGACGACCGTTGCGTATGGCAGAGGCCTCGTCATGAACATCGCTTGCACTGCTTTCTTGATTGCTTGCGGACCTAACAAAAGTCGAGACATTAATGCTGTTGAAATCAAAGGCGGAAAGGGCTTACAAGAGTATACTATGCAAAATTACAGTCTACATTTTTAGAACAGGGAAAATTTTACCTGTGAGAGACTCCATTTCTGTGGTAAACAGATAGAGAACGTTGCAAGCAGCTCCCTGAGCCAAAAGCATCTGTGCAGTGCTTACTGCACCGGGACTGTCAACCAGCCGCGAAGAGTCGCCTTCCGGGAGCATCAGCCGGCAGGGCAGGGCCATTGGTATTAGAGAGTGCTGGTAGACAAGTGCTGACAGCGAACCTGATGAGATATATCATTTGTTAATTCACTTCAAATGCAAATACTTTATTGCAGTAAATTTCAAGATGGAATTTCGAATTGTGGCAACACTGAAACATTTATAGTTTCAACGTACTGAAAACAGGTTCGTTGCTGCATCCTTTCAGTTTCACACCCCTTGAGGTGGGTTCAATCAAGAAGTGCCGCACGAGCTCGTTTCCGGGATCGGCAATCTTGCCCTGGACTGTTGGAGGTGGGGTCGACACCTTCAGTGCAAGTCCAAACGCGCCCGGGAACGAGTTGGAGTCTCGGACGACAAACGTGCCGGGCTGTTGATCACGCAGCAGGCTGATGGCTGGAAATACAGTACAAACACATTAGGATTTCTAAACAAATAAACAAACCAAACACCTATTTTTTATTTAAGTCTAAATTCTTATCCTGGGCAGCAAATGTCAGGCATTTCAATATTTCCAATATATCAGTTTTCCATGGGGAAGTAAAAGCTCAAGGCAAGGAATTAATATGCATCGTGTTTTGAGATGCTACATCATAGAATATAGCAAAAAGGCCCATGAGTAAAAGTTTGAGAAATAACAAACGACGAAACCCCCCTCGCCTACAAGCGCGAGTATATGCACCCTCGGCTCATAGAAGGCGTAGCGTATTGGTTGCCGCGACGGTCGAGTTCATTATCAAGCTTAGATGGTCAAGGGCGGATCGGACTGGTGAATTTTTTTGTTCCAACTAAGTTGTGATAATGTATTAGTCATCATTTTTATTGCCCATCACAAAAAATGACAGATTACCGCTGTCTCGTTGCACGCCACTCAGGATTAGGTATGTCGAGAAACCCGCAGCGGTCACAGTCAAGGCTAATGCCTGCCCAAGTCTCGAAAGAAACGCACTCTAGTACCCGAGGAAAGTAATACTGAGGAATTTTAAGTGCCGTAGCCGTAACAAAAAGTGCCTCCCCCCCACCCTAAACACAACATCGTGTAATTTTTAGTGGAATGTAAATTTGATTGTTTCTTTTCTTTCGGGATGTGTATAGAATCAAAAGTAACTTACTAGTTACCTACTGGTAATATCCAAGATTTTTTGGTTTTCTGAGTGATTTTAAGCCTTTGTAAAGATAAAAGAGTTTAGAGAGTCAAGTGTCTTATGCCCCTTTTCGAACAACAGTCTGCTAAAAAGTGTAAGTTTGGTGTCTTTGTGTTTGTTTCTACTGCCCAAAGAGGTTTGCTGAAACCAAAAATTCGCGCACACCGCTTATTATATGCACGGTAGATTTTGATTTCAATGAAATTTTGGTGCCCAGTTTTTCAAGTATTTACTTTTAAGATATAAAAGTCAAAAAGTTTGATACTTATTCACATACCTGGGGAGGGGGGATAATTTCTATTCTTTAGAGCAATTTTTATTTTGGAATAATTTGGGGGTTGTTCTGGAAGGTAGGTTGACATTTCGACGATTTCTAATGTTTAGTGACTGCTTGTTGTACTAAGGAAGGCTGGACAGGTGACATCATGGACCAGTTATTGTTCAGACGTACAGTTGTAGGAGAGTTCATCGGCCGACACCGAAGAAAAGACGCCCAAAATCGTCAGTAATACTTGAACTGGATCGGAAAAGCCACGTTCCAGCCCCGAATACATTGAAAACCAATTGGGTAGTATTGTTTGCCATAACCGAGGTAAAAGCTTGTTTGTACCTTCTTCCCTTGTGATGGTTGGCTTGTACCAAAACCGTGAGGTGTCTCGCACGAACTTGACGTGCACAGGCGAGACTTCTTGAGGGGGCTCGCTGTTCGAATGCATGGACGAGCGCCGGGACTGGCCGAAATAGACGGTGGGAGAAGAGCTTCCGTTGTGTGTTGAAGTGGGGCTCTTGGGACTCTGCTGGAGCTCGCTGAAACTGTTTGCCGACTGTGCGCCCGCCCGCACACCATTCAGAGACTGGCTGAGAACGTGCTCAGACAGCGGTGAAGGAGATAAGTCCTTGCTGTAAACACCAAACTCAAGCTGATTAATCATCAAGAATCCAGGCCTAATTTCATTCCGATTCCAGAAAACACGCATCTTCAGAACATTTCTATGATTAATGTCTACTTGGAACGCACCATGCAAACATTCTGCAAGCCACATGCTAGTGTCTATTACCGTACCTAAATTCTGATGAATCTGAGGGCCACTTTCGAAGAAATTTAAATGATGATGAAGAGCTCAAAGAACGTCTACAAAAACCAACAAATAAAAATGAAAAGAGAAGGAAAACTGTCTACGAAGATTTTAAGAAGAAATAGACAAATTAAATACAGAAGTAAGGCTAAAATTTGCTATTAAAGTCACACCTCTACCAAGATGGGACAAGCTACCAACGCATTTGGGCTTAAAATATTTCTTTCACTAGTACTACCTATTATTGGGCAACAAAAGCAAAGCAAACTCAACAGCAACAAAGGTGAGTGTAGCTTGTGACAGAGCTTACCGTTGGGTCGTCGGACTCTTGGGAGGAAGCCCTGCCGCCGCCGGTGACTCGAATTGCGGCGTCGAGCCGTTGTTGACGTACGGCGTTCGAGGATGAACGGGGAACGCCGGTGTCTGTGGCCGAGGGCTGCTCGAACGGGCTGGGCTTCCAGGATCATCGCTGGTTGAAGTCGTTCGCCAGGAGGAAAAGCTCTCATCCCGCAACTGTTTCGAGAGAAAAGTAATTTTGCTTTGTGGAACTAATTAACAATTTAATATTGTGGTAACAAAAGATGCTACTAAGTCAATATGGCGACTATAGATCGAAAAGATTTAATCACACATTTTTTGTTATCTTATAAAAGATCAATTCTAATTTGTTTTGTCCACTTCAAGTGTCCATCACTGCAGAGTATTTTTAGGACATTTTTCTTGTCGAATTTAGAAAATTTTACATAAGAGGTCTGGTAGCTCATAATTGCATAGAATTAGCAAGTTATTTTAAACATGAAAGAGCATTCAACAGATAGTTTGTATGTGCATTGCTTGAAAGAACAAGGTGGAAGAAGATGAAAAGCATCCTTTGAATAAGTCATAACAAGATAATTAATCATTCCTCAAACATAATTATTGTGATTATCTTGCAAGGTAGGATTAATCAAAAATTTCATGTGAATTTTATACACATGATTTTTTTCATCTTACATGCTGCTACAGTTAATCTGTCTTTGCAGGTTATTCTGGCATGGAGTCAGTAGTTTGCAATTTGTTAGGCATGCATAATGCACAGAGAGTTAAAGAATAAGTTTGGTTTGTGTCATAGCTTCCCTGCAGGGTGCTAGAATGTTTGCTGGACGCAGCATATTAATGCTTCGCACCTGGCAATTGGATATAACTGCCAGCATTACTGAATTCTTTTGATAGAAAGTACAAGACTTTTTTGCATGTTGCAGCAATTGAGAATTGCCTGTATTTTTCAATGCAATTGAACCATAAAGTCAAATGACATGTGTGATTTCCAGAAGGAAGTTTTTACTTACTGACTATATAATAATTTCACCAAGCTTTTGAAAAAACTGTCAATAATATTATGACAAAAGGAATGATTAACATGTTATTCTCCATTCAAAATGTCTGTCTTCAACGCTTCTTGAAAAGTTTGTGATTATTACTATGCCTATAGGAAGTAGTGTGTCGTTTGTTTACCTGAGATGGCTGCCATGCAGGGGAGGCCGAGCTGTTAGTGCTACTAGTGGCGGCAAGAGAAGCTATTAGGCTTGCGAGCGCATCCTGATGGTGATGGTTAGTGGCCGAGCTACCCACCCCTCCCCTGAGCGTGGTCGCATTGCCCTGCTCGTGTTGCTGGCGCATCTCTTCCACCATAGTCGTCAGCAGGCCCGACGAGTCCGTCTGATCGTTTATTCGATTGTTTGCGTGGCCGGGCATACCCAGGGGGTGGTCTGCTGGCGTGAGGGGGCTCTGTGTCCAAGCGTTAATTTATTAGTCTCACTCCATTAGAGTCACTCACACTCGACGCTATGGCAGTGGGGTTTGCTTGTTAGTAAAATAGTTTAACTTTTAAAGTATGTTTGTGATATTAGAAGTAAATAAATATATAGTATGTTACACAAGTTACTAGGCATGTATGAACATTTTATATTGATTAAGTAGTAATACTATTAGCATTTGACTTCCAAGTTAATTTGTAAATACAACTTCACAAGAGAGCATTGATTATCAACGTACCGATTCATTGAATTTCCTATTCTGCTCATGAGCCCTTTTCACAGCAACGAAGGGCCGCTCCCTATCAAACGAGTTTTCCGACCGCTGCCTGCCGAGAGGGCTCGTTCCGCTACTGCCAGCGATGTACGAGCCGGCTGTGTGGCTGCTGATTGTGCTGTAGTTACGCCGGGAGCCCGACGAAGCTGTCCGATTAGGCAACATCGGCGACGCCGGCGCCGAGCCCACGTTATTCGGCTTTTGTGCAGCCGTCGGCGAGTGGCTGATGTTGATGTGCAATGGCGTGGTGAAGTCCTCGTCGTCGTCGTCGGCAAAGTGCGTCGTGTCGCTTGTGTAGCCGTCGCGGTGGCTTGCAGACGGTCGCAGCTCACGTCGGTAGGTGTGCTGCTGCATCGTACGCAGCTCGGTGATCAACCGGCGCTCGGAGGGGTACCGGTCTACGCGGATCTGGCCCTCGCGACGCTCGCGCAGCTTTTGTTGCTGCCGCTGCAGCCAGGTCAGGTTGTTGCCATTTGTCACGCCAATGATGGAGCTGAACAGGTAGAGACATGGTATGGTTAGTAGCGAAGAAAGGGTTTTGAGCGCAGGTTACATTGTTGGCAGTGGGAACAGGACCGTAACTAGGTTTGGAGCTACTGGGAGCCAACCTTCAAAAGTTCGAGGTGATGTGATGGCAATCATAAAACCATATATAACTAATAGTGGGACGTAAAACACCAGTCGAGACATGGAAATAAATATTAATGGTTTTTATTGTTACAGATGAAGTATATTATGGCTCCGCCTCCTTCGTGGTTTTTTTTTCATGTAGGAGACATGAATGCGCGGCGCGGGATTCGACCAATCTGTTACTCCAGATGCTTTTAATTGCGGCTATTCAGAGCCGGTTAAATTGGGTAAAGGTCAATTAGTAATTGTTTCCTTGACCTAGCCGGGTGTTACCGCCAAAGTACGCCCAGTCATTTAGAGTAGAGATTAAAAATGCCATTGTTTTCTTTATAAGTAAATAAGATATGAGAACGGCTTGCGAGCAAGATCATTAGGGTTGGGCTGACTGCGCCGTGGTAATCGCTTTTAAAACACGGAGCTGTGGGAATGATTGCCCTTCCATTTGCGCCGTGCGCGAGATACTGACCTATCAAACGCGTAATGGTAATACAATAGATTGCAGTGTAAAGGAGGCTATCATTTTCAGATTACCCCTTTACGGTCTGCTCTGCACCGCTCCGGAGGTAATGCCTTTGTGGTGCGGCGAGATGAGTCGCATCTTACTTCCAAGAATGAATTGGAAAGAGCTTTCGTGTTTAATTGGTGGCTGCGCCGCCGCTTACGTATTATTTCTCGTTTTCCTCCTAAATTTCCCGACCGAGAGCAAAAAATGTGTGTATGGAATGTCGGAAGGCGACACACAGGCGGAAAGATGATGAGCCCGACGATTCGCCTTTCTTCAACTGAGCGATTCAAAAAAGTGAAAACGAATGTATTATCTCGGTTCTACAAAGCGCCAATTTGTCACAACCATGCGATTAGTCCCAGGTAAATAATTACCATGTTTACCTATCACTGCAGTCCCTCGATGGTAGTGTACAAGAATCGCTGCCATCCAACTGTTTATTTAATCACCTTCGGTGCTAATTTGGTTTCATTTTCAGTGTTAACATGCAATCTGAAGCAAACGCGGCGCAAAATACGTGTCCATATAAACACCATTATGATCGTCAAACACCATTGACGCGCACTACAGTTGGTTGTTGTGCTTTTTCTCGGTTGTAAAATATCGCCAAGTTTCAAGTAAAGATGCTGACGAAGAAGGCAACAGCAAGTTGTGATTCATTCGACATCAGATCAGTGAACTACCAGTAGCCACGGAGGCTGCTGCATACTGCATGTTACTGGATGCAGCCATCGACATGACGATCCGCCGCGCCACGCCGCGCCGCGAGGGAAATGACAAACTAATATTGCCTATTTTCTGTTATGGTAAAGCGAGATACAATTCAAGAAGGCTTTACCATAGTTTATCATCAATGATTGGAACTTGCTTTGATTGAATCAACGAATCAACGAATGAATTCTGCAGTGCGCTTGGGTATACTCCATGTCAAACACAGAGTTCAACTATAGGATTTTTCCAAATCGGTGCCAACTGCCTCTAGCATTTTGACCGTGACTTTTCTTCCCAAATTTTGTAAAATACACATTTGAATTCTGTAATATCGTAAAACTAATTCTGACCCATACACTCACGAAACAAACAAGGACCTTTTTCTGCTTTGGTGCTCTAACCTTCAGGACACGACGTCGACAGAGTTATGCAAAACTTTCGATAAAAAAACGTGTATTTTAGATATTCGCGTGGTAAATTATTTCAGTGAAGTGGATGGTGTGCACAGAAATAGCTTTAAGCTTGGTGTAGCCAGTGGTGTAGCTGCAGCTATAAACGTGGGGTTCATGCTCGGTTTAGTTTGGATTTCAGCCAGTCCGACTACGACCACGATCGGACACTTGCTTGCCATTAGCTCGAGGATCGTTCGAGTCGTTGCCGATACCACTGCAGCCTGAAATCGGTTAGGCATTTTTCCCGGTTTAATTATAGTTGTAAAATAGTTTATTAGTTGAAAGATTTCGCAATTAGAGATGCTGATTGACGTGGTTCGGTTTCTTCGCACAGCATCGATATTCTAATTCTCAGACCACACGCTATGGTCGATCAGGCAAAGCGTCTATCCTCTTGTCCGCGTCCCATGCAACTCTGCCAGCAGCTCGTGCAATGTTTTGACGGCAACCGCGTGCTTTACCAATAAACGTGCTATTACTATTTGTTCGAAACTGTTCATGCAAATTGACATGAAAAAAAAAAGAGTTCGCGTATAAAAAAAACTTCAAGTTCAACACGTTCTTGCCGATCATTGTTATGAAACCGGATACGATAACTTACTCGATATTATATTATTATGAACATGTTTCACCCGCAAAAATTATAAAAATTTAAAAGATAATGCCAATAAATCAAACAAACGACTCCCAAAACAAAAACTTAACCTACGGGTATGGTGCCATTAATTGGAATGCTTATTTAAACTCTCATAGGAAGATCAAACCCTGTAATTATTATTTGAATATGTCAACTACAACTTTTTGGAGGGATTTGCAACGAGATAAAATCAACGTAGGTAAGTAAATCATTTAGTTTTGCACGGAATGAAATGCTGGCCGCGAGGAAGAAGCAAAAGATACTGCGATAGCAAGCACAAGGTGGTGCTGGAAGCCTTTGTGAGTCTCACATGCGAGAGCAAGACAGTTTTACCACGGGCCAATTGGTAACAAACGGCGGATCGCATTACCAAACATGAAAGCAATACGACCAGAAAAAAAGCGCTGAAACTCCGCGTTGGAAACAAAAACCAGGACGAATAGAAACGTAAGACCGATCAGGTTTCCAGCGGACAGTTCGAATCAAACCGAAAAGGACACAACGGAATGTATCGCTGTGCCCCGTCTCAAGCCCGAATGCAATTCTTAGGAAGATCTTGACCGGCATACTTAAAATGTCAAAGCAGGAACTGTTATCTGTAGAGGGTCACACACTGGAATTTTGCCCCCTGATCTCAAAACATTTTCTGCATTTTTATAATGAAAATAAATTGCCGGTTTTGTCAGCTCCAGGCATGAAAAAAATTGCTCTTCGACCAATTGATTACTCTGCATGGTGTATGCATGTAATAACTAATAACCAAAGAAAAACTCTGGCTCGATAGATAAATCAAATGGACACACTGTATTCAGCCTCACCTACGCAACCAGCCAATCTTTGAATAGCAGTGACCAACAGATTCTGTCGGATTAAACTGCTATCATTATCCCTAACCGTGTGTCGTATATATCTGATAGCGCCTGATGAGATCTTTAACGAAGGATCCCATTAAAGAGAATGATATTAAATCTCTGTAACGATGAACAGCTCTTGCAAGGGGCTTAAAGTCGGCACTGGACATTGGAAATAACCATCGTGTCCAAATAATAATCAATTATAGAAAATAAGGAGTGATCCAAAATATTTCTTAAATCCATATAAAAATGGCTTCAGGGCGACACCTCAATTTAGGCTCTAATAGATTAAGAAGACATTGCTTCATCAAAAATAATTCCTGATTTTCTTGCACTTGACTGAAGACCGTTTCCTGGTAATCAGGTGACCAGAAACAAGTCCAAGTGCGTTTGCATAGAATGTAGACCAGATAATATAAAGCATTGAAATATGTCAATAACAGATCGGGCTCGCTGTCAATCGGGTAAGTTCGCCGACTTGCCGACGCACCGATCGCAGAAGAGCGATCGACGACGCATTCTGCGACATGTTCTCAAGCCCAGACAATGCGGCGAGCATGCATGCGTTCTTATTAACTTGTCTAGCTTTTCCGCGACGACGTGAACGCGAAAGCAGCAATGCGCTCAAGAACTCTTCGGGCCTCCTACGAGCGTCGAATAGTAATTTATAACTTTAGCCAGGTTTTCTATAAGTTTTTCTCGAAAAGAAACAAAGTGATTAGATGCGAACCGGATTTACTAGTTTCAAAGACACACGACTCAAAGTCTACCAACAGCTTGGCTTGCCAATATGTGTGTGTACTGTGTATATGTGTGTATGTGTATGCAGCGGGTAGTGGATGGACACACAATGTTTAGTTGCGCTATTTGCTTGCTTGCTTGCCTTCATTTCTTCGTCGTAAGGTCACCCGAGGTCGTCCTGTCGATCCACCTTGAGGTGTACTAAGTGTGCATCACGATTCGAGTGCATCGAGACTCGCAATGCGTTGCAGTATATTGCAATTTGCAAAACCACAGCACATTGAAGTACCTACGTAACCGACGTCAAAAAACCGTACTATGAAATATGAAATATTATTTGGTCATTATTCAATGTCAGGCAAAGTTCAGTCGTGAACGAAAATGATCTGAAAAAGGCGCAAAATGCAGACATAAGATGTCCCGAAGTGGATATTGGACGAGACTATAGGTGGAGGTGCCGTGTTTAAGCATGAAGCGATATTCTCAAACTTCAACAGTATTTAATGAGTTCTGTTCACAAGTTTGCAAGCACCCAGAATGCAGTTTCTACTCACTTCCTTGGACTAGGAGTGAAGTACTTATAGGTGTGTGTAATACTGTGATGGCTGTTTCATGCGACTCATTAAATATTTCACGTGCATCTACCGGGAAGATGTAAAAACGACATAACATCGCAATAGGTACTAACAATTTCAAACCCGCGTCCTGTTTCCAATGAATTTTGTTTTGCCAGATGTGGGTAGTTTTATTCAGGGATTAAATTAAGAAATATTCGAAGAGTTAACGAGCCAGACATGACTTGGCAGAGGTGGCTATGCGTTTTTCATCTATTAAAATGCAGTTTCAACTTTCAATTCAATGCAATCACATTTTATTTTTAAACATGATATTCAAAAATTCTCTCTAAAATGACTCAATGTGTGTGCCTACCTACATTTTCAGCTCTGTGACAAAATCGGTTGGGATTTAATAGGTGTTCGTAAAGCGATATTTCCTCTTGAAAGTAAATTTTTTTACGCGACTCATAGGAAACCTGCATAGAAGCGTTTAAAAATCGAAAGTAATGCCACTAATGGCGAAATAATTGCAGATTACTGGAGGCTGGAGTAGTAACCAGAAAATGCATAGGTATATCTGCGAAAACCATCATTAAAATACGAGTCCACGTCTTGGTTTACGATAATTGGCTGCCCCGGGATCGGCAACGCGTTGCTTTTTGCTCTTTCTTTGCCACCCGAGGACATCCATTGCAAAGCGATTTATTTGCATTGAAATTAGCATCTCGGAAAGACAACAATTTTTGTGTTTTTTTTTCTTTTTGTGATTCGTGTAACGCTAAGAACTCTTGCACTGTGCATTATGGTTGTGTCTTTCTTTGCGATGTTGAACGTAGCCAAGAAGTTTTCCACACAAAAGAACTTCTGTCGAAAGCAACACGTAGGAACAAAGGGGGAGGGAGGGTTGGGAGGGGGGCAAGAAATGAATGGCTCTCCAGCCTGCAACCACTTGGGGCAGACGGGGTGGAAATTTTCACCTCCGAGCTAAAGATTTCCCGTGGGAATAGACCGTGAAGCAAGAGATTTTACGCCAATAAAATAAAATCTTCGAACACATTTATTTACCCAAGGGCTCAACTTTCCCTCAAGTCCGGACTTGCTAAAAATTGCAACTCCTCTCCACTTACACGAAAAATGTCTTAAATCTATGCATAGATAACAATACCGTCAAAATATTTTAGAGATGCCGGTTAATAGTTCTGTGGTCCGATTTCGCAAGCGCGTGAATTCAAAATATCCACCCAACACATTGTTATGTCTGTTTCGTTTTGACCTACAATTCATCGACTAGAAAAACAAACAGTTGGTTCTGCATCTCAGAATGCATCGCTGGCTTCAGCAGTTTGGCACTGTTGGGGAAAATTATTTTCCTAAGGCATCTGTTCCTCTTTGGATTCACTGTTTATAGCTGCATTGCTTCAGGGTCTTCCACCCACAGAGGCCGTTATATCCTCTGCATTATCAACAGACTCATACTTAACACTCTTCTTCAGTTTTGATAGCCGACATTAGCTATAGTTATTTCTGATTCGATGAAAGGAATTAAATCTTTTCATCTCGCCGTTATATCGTTTAATGACTTCCTGAACCCAATTGATTCGGGACGCCGCAAATAACTGGCTGATTGGGCTCTAAGGGGACGAACAAAATGAATAAATATTTCCGCACAAAATAGTTTTATTTTTAAACCGTGCGTGGTGCTGAAGGATGGCAAACTAATTTCTGTGAAGAGAGATTTCCGGGAGCCAGGAAAATTGCCGTATTTTTATTTAAATATCCCCATCGAATTCGTTTCGCCAAAATATCAATTCTGTCACACGCGTGGGTCAAACGCAAACCACGAACTTGCTACGGCCCATGAGTGCAACAATCAATCACAGCGCCAACTGCAAAATGCAATTACTTTCACAATGCTATATCACGCCTATATTTAGAGATTCCCCATAAAATTCAATGAAAACTTGCGACCGAAGACTTTTACGGTTGGCGTGGCGACTAATTTAATTTCTCTCGCCAACGTCTTGTACAAATTACACGGTGGAGCGGTAATCTATCACCCCACGACCTGTCGATACTTAAAAAGGGGCACACATGTAAATGACATCTGAACAAGGATGTGCGATGTAATTCTGCAGCTAGTTCGTTGTCTCGTTGCTTCTCAGTTCACACGGGCTTCGGACTTGAGTCCGAGTCCTCGCTGACCTGAATTCCAGGCAAGAGGGGGCTCTAAATATGGTCATCCTCGATCAGCCCTCGTCGGTAGGTCCCAAAGCGCGCCGTTCTCAGGAGATTTCGCCGCCGTGGACGTCGATTGTTTCCAGTCGATCATTGCCAAATTAAAAGAAACGTCTTTTGATTCAACTTCATAGGAATCCTTGTTGCAAGGTCAAGTAAGTAGTTGCCGATCCGGACTTACATGTCTTAGAGGCGGTCAAGATTTTAGGATATGGTCAGTGAAAGACGTTTCGCGCACTTGGACATTTTTGATAGGTGTCTGGTCAAGCGAAATTTTTATACATATTTTTTTTAGACCAGAAGCCTCCCAGCTGCGTTTAGGTTCAATTTCCATGTCAGTTTTCTTTGCTACAAAGGTTTTGATGGACGTTTCCTTACAAGGAAAGGGCGACAAGAATAATTTAATCCAGAGCTGCATCTTAATTCACCGCCCACAATTTGAGCCTAGACGGAAATCGCGGCTGAGAATCTTCTTTTGGATCGGGCGTAACATAATACGCGATTGATTCAATTAAGGTGAGGCTTCGAGGAAATTAATTGCCGGCTTGCTGGCAAGTTAAATACCTGGAAGACATGACCACGGTTAAACATTGAGGTGCTGCAATTAATTGCTGGATGCCAAAGATAAAATATTATGCAGAAAGAGTTGATTTCTAAGAGATACAGGGTAGTAATAAATATGTCAAATAAATGGAAATCCTATGTTCTTTCTTGGCTTAAATCAGATCAAGGACTAACGCGTGGGATTCTTGACAGGGGAAAGTTGAAAAAGTGTTTTAACAATAAAAAAGCTGTAATATGATCGTATACTTTAGCTCGCAGACAATGAAGCGGTATGCTTTACTATGGTAAGATGATATGCATAACACAAAGCTTCAGAGGTTTCTCAGGCGGATGATTTAATCAATTATTCCATGATCGCACTGGACCACCACGAAGATTGATTTGCAATTAGCATAAAAATCTTGTGCACGTGATTCGATTAGCTGAGGATAATAAAAGGCAACTGGTAAACTGACATCTTGTTCAACAAATGTACTGTACTTTACGTTGGAACTGCAGTGCCTTGTGGTACCTTGCTGGTGCCTACCTTTGGTCTTTAGAGCCACTCGGCACGATGACGCGGGACATTGAAGAGAATTACACGGTTCGAAGAGTTATGCTAATATTGTTTACTTACTCTAATGCGGATTACAGTTCCTAAGCAAGTTGGAATGTCGGTTCTTCTTCTCAAAGTTCTCAGCTCTCATTGCATCGTGTCTCTGTACCGTAGGTTAGAGGTGATTTTCTCTGATGTTCGAAAGAAAAGAATGGAAGGCAGGAGATAATAAAATAGTGAAAGAAAAACTCGCCTGTGACATTTCATCCCATCTTTAAGTTCCATCGAGTGTGAAAACAGCATTTATCAAGATGAAAACATCAAAACGTTGAAAAAAAGTTCTACGAGAGAAGTCTAAGAGACAAACGACCGTCGTTTTTTTAAATAAAAATAAAAATAAACGCGGACAGTTCACAAATGCGAATCAAGACAGGATCTTCTTCTTGTTCTTCGTCAGTTTCTGCCAAGTCACGAATCTCGGGCCAAAACGATGCATTGTTATGAGACTTGCAGTGCTAAATGTCCACCTAATGGACCCTGTGGCAGAGAGCACCACCTTTTGGTACCACACCTCTATCTGACTGCAGAGATGCAGATGCTGATAAAAGGTAACAAACTGGACCTGTTTAACGGAATTACGGTTGACTCGAGCAGAACGGATTAGAAGAAACAGAACGCCTTGCTCCACGGACGAATTTCGGAACTTTTTGACTTCGACGTCTCTCACAACTTTGTTCCTAAAGATCGAGATTTCGAAATTCATTCGGACACATTCAGTCAGCCAATTACAATTAAGTGTTACATTACATTCGGATGAAAAAAAGTTCCGTATCTGCACTTGCTTTAAAATATGCTAACGAATGTAATTTCACCTGAAAAAACTATACGCGTGACTTCTAAGTGACCGCACCATGGGGCCCTTAAGGGACACGCACTGCCACAATGCGTATGGTACTGCGTGATTGCCAATTACCAATTATCGTCAATGCAGAAGCTGGGATCCGTAATCCGCGGTCATGTCGCAGACAGACATCGCGCGAGAGTTCAATGCTCATCGCTGACCGGACCTGGACTGAGTTTACTCAAATGATTTACATATTCAAAGGCCCCTCTGTACTTGCTTCGTCATGAAAACCCTAATAAGGAAGCCAACTTTTATAACAAAAATTTGTTATGATGAACTATAAAAATCTTTTGCAGCATATAAATACTTTAGTACGAGGATAAACAACTTATCTCATTGTCGGAATGAATTTAAATCTTCAAAGCGAGTTACACAGCTATTGCGAACAGCCCAGCGCGCCACAAGATATTTAGGTTATTCAAAAACATCTGCACATATTCACGATTCCTTTGACCAGTGATATCCACCGAAAGGCGCCGCGTATCTGTGCAAAAAGTGCACACACTTGAAAACACGACGCCTGCAACCGAGTGATGTGTGCAAAATCAATCAGTTCGCTATCGCGACATTATTTGCGATGCCAATCTCGCGCAGATGGTCACAGGTAGGACGGGATTTATGGCCTAGTTCACAGAACGCGAGGTGAGGCCAGCAAAACGCGAGACCGGCGATAGGAGGCACGGCATGCCGTAACCCCGCACATCAGACCTACCTATTGTGGTTGAGTGCGATATTTATTGGTGGCCACAAGGCAGTCGATGCGACGAGGGCCATGGCGATCGATGAGCTATACACAGTCGATGGCGGCTATCAGCGCGCATTGGGAAACTTACAGACAGCATCATGATGCCGTAGCCTCACACTTTCAGAAAAGTAAAGGTGTCAGTTGGATTGCGAAATGGTGGAACCTTTTATTACCTACTGATCTTGTAAAATATTATACGACCACAACGTCCGACTAATAGATTGGGTTGAAGAAGCTGTAGAACTGCTAATCGAGTTCTTAATTGATTCAGGTCGTTAAAATATGTAATTAGGAGCGTATTCACGCGAGTTATTTTAATTGAAAATAGGAGTTTAAGCCCTGACTGGTGTTTCATAAGTCACACACCTAATTGATATTAATTGGATAATTAGGTCATGTTTGTATAGGAAATTAATGGGATCAACGCCGTTGCGATTCGATCGTGAATGCCACGACCTGACGACTCCTGACAGCTTTCAACAGGATTAGAAGTCGACTTCCAAGAGGAAAGAGGTCAGGCGCAGGCGACCGTGGGGTTGATTGATTGCTAGAGATCACTCACCCGTCGTGAAACTCTGGAGACCTCGGCGATGTGCTGCTGCTCCCGTTCAAGTAGTCGCTGGTCGGCGACGACAACACCTCGGCGTCGATAAAGTCCAGAGGCGGCGAAGTCAACGGCGACGTCTGCGTCTTGCGCAGCGTCGGCCGTGTGTCGATCACCGGCGGCGTCTTGTACAACGGCGTCGACGTCGGCATCGAGTTCGAAGACCCATTGAAATGCGGAGTGCCCCTCGAGCCGTCGTCACCCTTGTTAAAACTGGCTTTACGCACAAGACTCGGACTAGCGAGTCCCAGCGGCATTTGTTTCATCATCGTGCCGTTCTTCGGATGATGCTGGGGGGTCGAAGACGCCGGCACTGGCCCGTACGTGAACGGCCTGCTGTCTTGCCGCGCGTGGTAAGGGATGTTATCGGGATCGACCTCGGCGTCGATAAAGTTCACGTCCAAATCGCTAAACACTAATCCTGCTGCACCCGCACCGTTGCTCGCACTAGCCGTGTCCGTCGGCGCACTGACGTAGCCGTTGTGCGTCTTGCGCGGGGCTCGAGCGCCGGGGTACGAGCCGACAGAGGCGGAGCGTGGTACGCCGCTGACGTCACCCTGATCGCGCGGGTAGAACTGCGACGACGACGTCTGAAGGCCATCTTTTTGTCGAGATGCTAATGAGGAGGTTGTGCTGTAATGGTGCCGATGGCCATATGGGGTAGAGGACGGCGTTGGGGGTAGGTCGGGGATGTTCTCGACGGTCAGGAGCATGTCGTTGAGGAGCTCGTCGAGAGCGCGGTGGTGGTCGGCGGGGGAGATTGGAGGTGACCGGTGACCGTTGCAATTTGGTGAGGCTGACTCGTTAGAGGTGTTGTTATTGGAGGTCTTGTTAGGGTGAACGGCGAGCCCGTTGCCCGCCGAAGAAATGCCCGAGTCCATCGAGACGGTATGGGGGCTGCCGATTACGGGGACGACGGAGGAGCTCGCTTCGCGCGATGCGGACGCCCGGTCGGCGGCCTCCTGTTGTTGCTGCTGCTGTTGCTGTTGCTGCTGTTGCTGCTTCTTGGAGATGGTCGCATAGATGGAGCCGTCTAGTGGACCGTACGTGTGGTTCAGCTCAGCATCCTCGCCATCTGAAACGAGCGGCGAAAGACGTTACGCTGGGGTTCGGTGTAGGTAACAGTATAAACGTAATTCGAAGGGCCTGTTGTATAAGGCTTGCGGTCGGGGAACAGGTCTGCAAGAGCTGTGTCTATAAATTAATGTAATTTTTATGATTAGTAAGAAATGGAGGTGATCTTGAATTGCAACGAAAGGCTGCATCGACCTTATGAACGCAAGTAAACTAAATAAAAGTCTTGTCCACCAAGACAATCTTGCCGTTCTCAGCGAAAAATCTTTCGGGATACTTTTTGGCTTACAAGAATGGCACAAAACCAAAAATAATAATTGGCAGGCCGTCGAAAATGACTGACACTTCGAAAATAAGTTTCATTTTTAAAACAAGCACGTTGATCACACCAAAAACAACATTGCTGAAATAGCACGCGAACACAGTATCATACCTAATCAAGAAGAAATTACCATTATTTATTTTCTAGACGCAATTACCACACTACATAAATTCATTGCGATTCTGAACGCTTTCCATTTCGCATTTATAATCAATTTACAAAATACCAACGACCTTATCGATAAACATCACTAAAATAAGTATATACAGAGCCACCACGTACATCTATCGATGCAGCGTTTTCGCATTAAACGACCGTTGTCGATGACCTTATCGCCATCTACGTCGAAAACCGATTCGAACCCACACGTTTATCGAACGGAGCCAGTCTCAAAGCACACACACCCTCTTTCCCAGCACGGCCACGGACCTGTCCCGTCGCTCCACTCGGCGTAAGATGGTGGCACCTACGTCCCCGGCTACCCACACGCGAACGCAGACTCTCGGCAGGTCCAGTATTGTTGTCGACTGATCTGCCAGTCTGCAAAACTCCACGTCGAGCCGCGAGTGCGAGTGTGGGCCGCTGCCTCCATGTGACGTCACGCTTGGAGGGAGACCGAGGTGTTTTCACGACCGAGCGGTGGGGAGAAAGGGTCAATTCCCAATACCCATACAAGGTAACTCGCTCAAGGTAATTCTAACTGCGAGTGATGGTGGATGCTGGCTCAGTGCTCTCGCGCAGCGACGGTCATGGCTTTGCCCGGTGCGCGGTGCGCGGTGCACACGACAGATTCGCGGCATTGATATGTTGATAAACAAATTAGCATCGATTGAAAAGTGACTTCGAGTCAATAGGATGCTGATTGACCCGGCTTGATTGGATCATTGACCATGCTGGCGCGGGGGTAAAGGTTGTTGGCTAATTTCATCGTTGTCCCTTACAGCTAATGCGAAGCTGCGAAAACGTTACTTTACCGAAATATACTCCAGTAACCACTGGCTATAGATGTAATTACATTACAATTTCAATGCTGGGAATACTATTTCGATTCCAAATTTAATT
>LVVV01432415.1:0-19763 GCA_001676325.1 Amphinemura sulcicollis | reverse complement strand
TTCAACTATTGACGTCAAATTTTCAGCATGTTCTGCTTTTTGCATTGGTCAGTTACACTTTACACCCACAACAACTATCGCTACGCTCATCTTCAACGCAAAATGGTGATCGCAGCGTTTGCTAGTTAAGGTGTCATTTTCACTCATTTTTCTGACCTATTTCAAGCATGAGATTAGTAGGGTGATGTAACAAAATTTTGTCACATTATTTGGGGACGTGTGTCAACGAAACATTGCCTCATGCAATGTAATAATCACCAGGGCTATTTATGTGACGCCATTCTTCATTCCCAAAAACACCAATGACTGGCAATACCACGATGATTGTACGATGATGGTTGTACTTAGCTCATTTTGGAATATTGAATGGTAAGAGAAGGGTTGGGTGATATCATTCAGGTGCAAGTAAAACATTCTTTAATTAACACCTAAGATGAAACCTAGCTGATTCCTTACCTTGAGTTCTCGTAACCCGCAAATTAATATCCATTTTCACTGCATTTAGAAATTAAGATAGCAAAAGTAACACAATAACAATAAAAATATGATGAGTTTGTGGATGAATTGTGTTCCAAAATATTTAATAGATTTTACATTTCGTTTCAAGATCTTCACAACTTATAATGATATGTATTTTTCTTCAATTTTGCTCACTAATATGTACAAAGAACTCTTACACCTCTTACTAAAACATAATGCTTGGGCAACATAACTACCTGTTGTGTTTGCAGCGTGATGAAAGCAGCAGCGTGTGGCACGTGGTTAGGAGATCTCATCACCGCACTGATGGTCACGGACATGATGCTGCAAGACAACCTCTACCCCAATTGGGCCACCTGGTTCCGACGGATTTGGAGGAAATCGAATGTGCCACGTATTCTTATCTTTTGGGTGGGATCAGTTTTTGCAACATCCGTGGTAGTTACGCTTATTGTTAGCGACTGGATCTCCTGGGATAAACTAAACAAAGATTTTATTTCAACCAATGGTATGTATTTGTCTTCATTCTTGTTACACATTCTTACCACTTATAAGAGGCCTAAATTATAAATTTGCCAAAAACTTGCAGAAATATCCCGTGCATTCCTCGCATCATTTATACTAGTGATGGACCTGTTGATTGTCATGCAAGATTGGGATTTTCCTAATTTTACCACAACACTTCATGTGAATTTACCAGGAATGAATGTAGCCACTTTGAAATGGAAATATGCAGAAGTGAATATCACAGGTAAAAATAACAAAAAAATAAAGTTGTAATATGATTTCTGCTGATAAATTAATGCAGCAATTTTTTAAAGAAGTCATGTAATCAAACAAACATGTTTACCTACTTTCAACAGGTAAATGGTTCAACTATGGCATAATTTTTCTTGTTATGATGCTGGATCTGAATATGTGGAAGAATCAAATATTTTACAACCCAAGTGACTATGGGCAATACACAGGTAAAGCATGCAGCCTCGTGGTTAGCCTAGTGGTCTAAAAAGATTGCAAGTTGACCCGGTGCCGACATGCCTGCTTAGCAACTAATTACCTTATCATACCTACCTGTCCCCAGGCCCCGACGATAAAGTTCGAACCGTGAACGAAAACGACATTGCTACCATCAATGCTAGCCAGTGGACTTGGGAATCGAGATCGATGCAATTCAATGTAACAACTGGAAGATTTGCATTTGAAGGTCAGTAGTCAGAGCTATGTTACCATCCAGGTATGTTTGTAAAGCAAACATCTTCATATTTGTCTCGATTTTTGTTATTTTCGAACAGATGACCTGCTGATGAACTCTCGGTACATGGGATACCCACTGACAGCCAAATGGACAGCATTCATTCCCTCTGTGATAGGACTTGTTATGCTGGTTACTTTGGTCACCTTGTATGGCCGGTTTCCATCTAACCAATCTCATCCTAGAGACAGACCGGTGGATCAGTGTCGTGACATTGGCGGTAGGCAGCAAGATCTGCTATACTGCGAGAAAAAAATTGACCAAGTAGCGTAATATTTGTTAGTTTTCGTATTATATGTGAACATATTCATTTATTCCAACCAAAATTAATTTTAAGCTGTATTTTGATGTTTAATTCAAGACATAACCAACTCGTGAGTCACAAAGGTTGTATGAAGACAATGAAGGGAAAGTGTGGGGAAGCCGCTTGCTACAAGCAGAATTGATCGGGATATAATTAGATGTCCCTCGGTAAAATGCTCCCTTCAATAATGATATGGTTTCTCTGCAGATAGTACAATGGTACTATATAGTTTATTGTTCCGACACAAATGCATCAACAATGACTCCTACAAAATACAAAAAAAAAATCAAAATTAGTTCACCCCAATGAGAAGGTTCAAATCGAGGCTTGTGCACATTTTGCTGTGACTTTGATGAACTTAACTTAAATAAATTACTGAACAAGATGATCGTGGTATCTTCTCCCATCACAAAATGGGCTTGCAATTTTATCGAACACTGCTTCCATCCTCTGAACAACATCCTCTACAAATTTATCTGATATCAGCCTACCATATTAGTGAGCAGAAGGTACACTTTTGAAGAAAATTGGGATGCCGGAAAAGACAAATGTAAATCAATACCTACAAATGAGACGTGAGATGTATGAAATTTGTTTGGCATACTAAACGTATTTCCAAAAACTAGTTCATGAAGCTACAACTAATCACAAAGTAATCATAATGATTGGCCAGAAAACATAATCAATGAAGCTTTAAAATGATTTCTCACAACACCTATTTAAAAATAATCCACCAAAATACATGAGCAATCAGATGCACAATGCCAAACATTTAACGAAATAAAGTTTGGTAGGAAAATACGGTGCAATGTTACAGGTAAAAATAAGAAAAAAACTTGCTGATGTCAGTCTTTGTTTAAGATAATGAAGACAAATACTAGAACTAAGGTTTGGTATTACATTTTTAGGGAAGGTATGAACCCCAAATTTGTACATTCTTGCTTTTAAAAGCAATAGGTAGTCTTAAGAGACCTTACGAGTTACGCATTAAGGACTGACTTCACAGAGGGCGACTGTCGGCCAGGGCTGTGGTTTGGGTTGGTGTTCCCGGTTAGGGCCAGGGGAGTCATGGGCCTGCGGGGCTGATTGTTCGGGTGCACTTTCTTCTGACTCAATGTGGCTAGCTCCAACTTCAGTTTCTTCAACGACTTGTCCCGGGACCGAATTTCTCCTTCCAGCTTTTCAACGGTCTGGAAATACAGATGAAAATATCAATCAATGCATTATAGAGTGGCCACAAACGTATGCTGCTTTTAATAAACTCATGTCGAGGATAATCCATTAATACGTGTGTTTTTTGCGATTGTAATGTATGAACACAGCAGGAAAATGCTTATAAACATTTGACATACCTGCTTCAGTTCCAAGTTGTGCTCTTTCAGCTGAACCACGTGATGGATCTTCTGCTTAATGTTTTGGTGGCCGAGCACCTGCGCATATTTCAAGGACAAATCCTTCACCTGGTTATCGGCCGCTTCTTTGCGCGACTCCAATCCTTGCCGTTCCGCTTCAAAATCTTCCAGCTGTTGGCGGAAAGGCCCGACCAAGGACGCCATGTCCAAGTACTTTTGCTTCCAGCCCTCAGATTCCCAGCACTCCACCTCTTTCTTGGATAGTTCAAGAGCATCTTTGAGCTCGGTAATTATTTTGTCCTTGCTCAACTTTTCAGCTGAGAGGGCATCGAGCTGTTCGCTGATACGTTGTATAACAGAACGCATTTCTTGAGCTTGAGCTTCTTTGGCAATATTTTCTGCTGAAAGAAGACTCCATTGCTCTTCTCTTTCTGCCTGGGAAACTAAGCATTCATCTTTCTGTTTGATGGTGGCAATGAACTTGCTCCTTTCTTGCTCACGCTCAGTTTTCTCATTTGATATCATCGAGTAGAGAACGTCCAGCTCACTTGTTGCCTTCACGTATTTTGCAGTGACATTATCCAACTCTGCAGTCAGACTTTCATTTCTGGCATGTGCTTCATCAATCTCGGAGGCAAGAGCCAGGTGTGCTTGGGCGGCATCCTCAGAAGATTTATTCAGAGAAGACTGCATCTCTTCTATTTGCGCCTTATGGTGCAAAGACAAATGCTCACAATTCTGGAATAAAATTGCAATGTCGTTTTCCATCACTCTGATCTTCTCCTCCTTTTCTTTAAGGACATCTTGCAAGCAGAGTAGGTCGAACTTGGTACTTTCCAGCTCTGCCCCATTCAATGTGAAATTGTGTTGTAGGGTGGAATGATATTTCGACAATTCATTGTATCTGTATTCTTCAACTTCAATGTTAACCGCCATGTCAGAAATTTGCAATCTTAATACCACAATCTCCTCCTTGAATTCTGCCAGCAGCTTTTTATTTTCAACAACATAATGCTGTCTTAATTGTTCCAGTTTATTCAACAAAGACGTGCGAACTTCCTCGATCTCTCGAATGCTCTCTGCTTCCATCACAATCATGCTCAACTTTTGAGCTTCAAGCTCATCTGCTTGTTCCATTGTCTTATTTTCCAGAGAAGAATTAGATTCTTGCAATTTTGCAATTAATTCACTTTGAGCATCAGAATCTCGGCTACTCTCGACTAATCGGTCACTGACTGCTTGAAGTGTGTCGAACAAATTTGCATTTCCGATTTCGAAAACCTTGCATTGACGACGTAAAGCAGTGACTTCCATACGAGCTTTGTCGACCTGTTGAGCCCAATATGTGGAATTTGCATTGATTTCCACCACAAGCGAGTCAACCTTATCATGGAGGTCCGCGATGGTAAGTTGGTACTCCAAGTTGATCACCCGCAGTTCCTCTCGAGCAAGTGCAAGAGACTCGATCTCTTGCATAGCGCCAACCAGACGAGCTTCAAGATCCAGCCGAGTTTGGTTCAGTGACAAACAGTCGTTTTCTACAAACTGTAACTTTCCACGGGTTTCTAAAAGTTCAAAGTTAAGTTCCCCGAATTTTCTTGAAGATTCCATTATCTGGTTGACCAACTTTCCTTCGAGATCAATTCTTAAAGCGTCATAGTCAACTTGCAAAGTTTCGTAGGCAGTCTGTTGGCAAGAGATAGTGGATTCCATGTTTACTTTTACCACTGAAGCATTCATCACATTCTCCTCCATCATATTCAAGGTGTTAGTGAGATCATCCACTTTAGAGCACAGGGTAACAACTTCGGCTTCGGATTCTTGCAAACGTTTTTGCTTCCGTTCAAGTTGCTCCAACAGTTTGGCATGTTCTGACGAAAGTTCCTCATGCTCTAGTTCTTTCTCAGATAATTCCCCCTGCAACAACAATATCATTTCTTGTTTCTGTACAATCTTCTTCTCAAATTCTTCCTTGCATTCTATTGCTAAGATATCCTTGCTCTTGAAATCAGAAAGGGCAACTTCCAGACTATCTACAGATTTTTGCAACAATGTAATAGTTTCATCCTTTTCTGTCAAATTTTTCTTCAACTCATCACATTGAGATTTTAGGTCTTCAATTTTGTCTTCCAAAAGCACTTTCTCAGCAAAATTTTCAACTTGCAAAAATTCCATTTTATCCTCTAAATTTTTGATAGCAAGAGAACTTTCTGAAATATTGTTGTCAGCATCTAGTAGGAGGACTCTAAGCTCCTTTTCGATGCTTTGAAGTTTGAAAATATCTTTCACCAGATCATCATTCTTTTCTTCCAGTGCATCCTTAACTTTCAACATTTCCGAATGCTGGGCTTTCAGTGTCTTATTAGACAACGTCAGTTGGCGCAACTTGTCGGTCATGGTATTCTTCTCGGAGAGCTCTGCCTTCAGTTGGTTGATTTCAGAGATGTTTTCCAAGAGCAGTGCTTGGAAACTGGTTAATTTATGGTCACGCTCATCAATGATGACTTGATATGAATCCAGCTTCATTGCCAATTCAACCATGGCGCTGCTATTCTTTTGTTCATTTTCGTCATATTCTGATTTCAAAAGTTCAAGATCTGCTTCCAAATCACGAATTTTAAGGTCCTTTTGTATCAATAGTCCCTCGATGTCCTGAGAATCCTTCGCTTCCAGTTGACTTTCCAAACTGGCTACCTTTCCTTTCCCTTTAGCCGAAGTAGCCGGTTTGGTTTTCTGTGGAATTTTAGGCTGAAAAAAAATGTGTTTGTTAGTTCAATTCTGCACTAAGAAAACACTCTGCATAGAAAACATGGCTTTAAACATAAGATTTTTAGACTAGTGTCTAATTTTACCTAATCTTAGCACTAGGTTCCCTGGTTCGGTTATTAGTAACATTTCAACGGTGAATTTCAATATGGTTTTACAAGCAGATTGTCAAGCAGATTTTCAAGCACATAAAATATTTTAAAAAACCAGCAATAAGAGAAATAAATAAGAAATCTTACTCAAAAGAACATGATCGTCAAAGAATTTTTACTCCTCGTACTACAAAAATATAAACCATTTTTCGAGCACCATGCGACTCCAAATTTTATATTTCCCTGAACCTGCACTAGTGGTGAATTACTAGACCCTGGCCTTCTTTGCAGAGTTAATCCAAATTTTTATTAGCTACTTGAACAGAATCACTAACTTTGGACAGGAAACAAATGAGTGATTCATATTTAATTTTGCACAGTTTGTTGTATGCTTTCAAAATACCAACAGTTAATACTCAGTGACAATGACTATTTTGAAAGATGGGATTTTTTAGCGAGAAAAAGCACGCCAAGTTAAGTTATTAATAACTTATAAGAATTCTCATCTTTATTCACTAGCAGAAATTTCAGTTTGCAGCTGATTGTTGTTTCGATACATCATTCCTCATGCCAAGCTAACTACTGTGTTACCATAAACATTATGATCATAACAAAAATAAATAAACACTGACAAAAATTGTGCTAAAATCAGGGACATGTTCTGAGTTTGATCAATTTTGAAAACTTTGTAGGTACCTATACTGCTGTACCCATAATCTGCATTAAGTACAATTATACTTTAGTTTTAACACTGATTGGATGGGCAAAAACCATGTAAAGGATTTTTTCTAGCTGTAAATCAAGTCAAATTGAAAATTGACCGATTAATATTACAAGGATGAACTAGAAGATCCTTTCAATTTACACATGTCTAAAAAGCACAGTATGCGAGCATGTTTGGGAGCGTAGTTGTGGCCAAACGAGGATATGGGTTGCAATGATATTTTCAGGGAACCTTTGATTCTTCCTTGTAAGAAAAATTGTAATCCAATTATCATTTACCGTCCTAAAAACTGGAAGGTTGCTCAGGCTCGAAGACTTTCTGCCTGCGTTGAATGAGGTGTTTAAAGATGCTGGCGGCAGTCCTTGACCGCTAACTGACTTCGGCGCTGCAAACCGCTCACTCTTCTCGATTACAGCTCCAGTGCCGATAATCTTCGAATTGAATTTCGGATCATAGCTCCCAGGAGCTGGAGTGTTGCCTGGAACACAACGAGAAATTTGGTATTTGGTCAAGATACTTTGGAGGTGTTGAGCTTGTCATAGCTCATCATAAATCTTGAATTAACATTTCAAATTTCACTTCCAATTCTATTTCTGTAAATTCAAAAATAAAATTTTCAATTTCAATTCAAAGTGATTATTTTTAATTCTGATTTCTGGCTTAAAATGATCAATATTGCTACATTTTTTGGCAAGGGTATTTTAAAACGAGCAGAAACTTTTATGGACTTCCAGAGAATTAATGTGCACAGTTCATCAGGGATGTCTGCAGGTCGCTAGTAGCAATTCTCTGTTTAATGCTTTGGGGCCTACAGAATAAGCAGTTGCTTAAAAAAAACACACGAGTTTGTATAAGATTGGCAAGGTGGAACATAGGTACCAATCTAGATTCTACTCACCTATCTAGCACCTACCTACCTATCAACTCAGTGTCACTCTGATAACTGCTTTCCTATTTAATTTCGAATGAATTTAGCGTCGGGTTTTCAGTAGGTAGTTCATTAAAATCTTGATGGCCAGTTAACTTGTTGACGAGCAGAGCACCAATCAAGTACTGATATTTTTGGCTAACTGACTGTTAATTTCTTAAAGTTCCACTGAAAAACCGGCTCTTAGTCATGATCATCAACGATAAAAGCAATGAGGGTTTATTTACCTGTTTCGTCATTGAACCTACGGATTCTAGCTCGGGAAAAAGACATTTTGACGCAAAACGGACGACTCGATTAGGTTAATATTAAAATAGCAAAGTAAACTCGACCTGATAGGAAAAAAAGAATCGCTACACAAAACACAAAACTCAAATCTATAAGCCCTAGACTCGCGACGCGGTGCAGCTCCCGTGCAGCTCCAAGCCCGCTCTGAATAACAACGAATCAAAAGAAACCGTTAGATCTCAACCAACCGTTTTCTCATCCCCCTTTTAATTTGAAATCCATTGAATCAACCAATAGCAATCGAGTACATGCTGCCAACCTAACCGAACAAACAAATGGGTGAGCCTGATTGGGACTAAAGCAATGGCTACCGAATTTAAAGTTACACGTAATCGATTCGGTGCAATGAAACATTTATTTTGCATTTGTCTATTGGTAATTTTTGCTTTTGCGGTTCAGTCAGCCGATGGCCAGCTCCGAAAGAAAGATGTAAGTTTTTTGGTCTGTAGTTTAGTATTTAACGGCCTTCCATAACATCACACTGTTGATAGCTGGCTGCCAATGCACTGCGGGCACGTCAGGTAAATCTATTCACTTGTAGGTACAAAAATGCTTCAAGTGACATAATGAAACCAGCTACAGTGTTGAATAGGAACTTAGCGGAAAGAATATGTTCCCTTTTTGGGAACTTTTGCAATAACACATTCCTTTTGTATGCAAGTAACTTTTACTAGTATCACTAGTATCTGGGGGAACTTTATCATAAACGCCAAGTTCCATTTGGTTTTTGCATACAGCTTTCCCAATTGTATGCTTCCAAGCAAGTATCTCACTAGTAACTGCTTTTTCCCATTCAACCGCATCTGGGATCCCATGTGAGTCTCATCACTTGATGAGCATGTTATTGTGACTTCTTCACCAATTACAACCAATATGACAATATCGCCTCAAACGCGTCCCCGAAACAAAGTAAAAAATAATTTCTCCATAGTCACACCCCATCGCTTTGTTAGCAGATGAAGGGTAATTTTTTTATTTTTTACTGCCAGGCACTTCGCAAAAGTTCCGACTTAACATCATTGAAACGTAGTGAAGAAGAACTTTTTCATATATAACTCCCATTCAGTCCAGTGTGGATGTCGAGCAAGTTTTTAGCACCGGGAGACAGATATTCGCGAATCGATGGGGAAAGATGTCCGATATTAATTTTCTTTGCTTAAAGTAGGGATTAAGTAGTGGTTTTCTGGTGAATAAATAATGTGAGACTACTTTTTAATGAACAAAGTTTGTAGTATTGGTTACAATCTAAGTTCCTTTTTAAATCCAGAACCGACCTATCTGAACTCTTACTTAATTAATTTTTTCAAGGAACTTATCCAACACTAACTAGTTATACCATGTTGATGTTGTAAAATTCCCAAAATCCAATGAAGCACATAAATATACTTACCTTTCAATGTTTGCAGGGCCAAAATCTCGGTGAGAGAGTGCAGCAGTTGACAGAAATGAATTTGCGCCGGTCCGTCCTACGCTTTAATGGCAATAAATACCGAGACTTTGTGAAGGCAACACCACGTAATTACTCAGTGGTTGTGATGTTTACCGCCATGGCAGCGCAACGTCAATGCGCTATTTGCCGCCATGCTCACGACGAATTCCAAATTGTTGCGAATTCGTTCAGATTTTCCCAAGCTTATTCAAACAAACTATTCTTTGCATTAGTTGACTTTGATGAAGGTCCAGATGTCTTTCAGCTGGTAACTAAATTTTTTTCTCCTTGTCAGATTGTCAGAACAGATTGTTCTTTGTCATTGAAGGATTTTGTGTTAATGTCCCTATAAATATTTTTAGCTTCGTCTTAATACTGCACCTGTGTTCATGCATTTCCCGGCCAAAGGGAAACCTAAACAGAGTGATACAATGGATATTCAAAGGGTAGGGTTTGCGGCAGAGGCGATCTCCAAGTGGATAACGGAAAGGACAGACGTCCAGGTAGGCATTTTTAAAGTGTGTGGCTCAATTAATTTAAACAAACATTGTTGGCTCTTCAGTAACATACGTTAATTTTCAGATAAGAGTTTTCCGCCCTCCAAATTATTCGGGAACAGTAGCACTCATTATGCTTTTTGCTCTTGTCGCTGGCTTCCTTTATATAAGAAGAAATAATTTAGACTTCCTCTACAACAAGACATGCTGGGGCATTGCTGCATTGGTAAGTGTTCAATGATAGTTTGACATGATTTATGTTAAGGTGCCTCCGGAGTCACGTGCCTAATTACTAGGGCTCAATTTATTTTAATAAGCATAGCTAAATTGAACCTTTCTGACTCTTATCAGTTAAAAACCAGTATTTTTGCTCTATTGCTCTAGTCACAGGTGAGGTAGAGAACCCAACTATGATGACAGATCAGGGTACTGTCCGATGAAATAATCGGGAACCTGTGGTTTAAAATTTGACACTAAATGCCTTCGGTTCTCATGTCCACAAATTTCAATTCTAAGATTTGACATTAGCACCACTTATAGTGTGCAAGTATTTCCTTTTATTTACTATTTTAAAATTTTGAGATCTCCTTTTGTTTTCGATTTAATGGCAATTAAAATATTTGCCAAAATTTCAACATTTTTTAAAAGAAATCCAAATAAAGGTATAAAATTTTGAGAATAGTAAATGAAAATTCAAATCCCTTCTTTACCCATAGGAATTTTTTGGCCATCACATTTCGTTAAGTAGAGCAACAAATCCCGAAGGCGTTTTCCTTATGGACTCCGGCATCCTCTGAATGCATCCAATCATGGCAAATGATGAAATTTGTTTTTGTCCTTAGATTTTCTGCTTTGCAATGGTAAGCGGGCAGATGTGGAACCATATCCGCGGCCCTCCATTCGTACACAAGGCTCAGACTGGGGGTGTCGCATACATCCATGGTTCGTCCCAGGGACAGTTTGTCCTGGAGACATACATAGTCATGATGCTCAGTATCCTTTTATCAAAAAGTGTACCGAAACGAAACTTATGACCGAACATTACGAACATTAGTGTACTGAAATGATTTCTGTTGAAGTGTTTTTAAACGTAACAAATCTAATCAAACCTAGCTGAAAGGAGTAACCCAACAAAAGATTGTGTAATGGATTCATCATAAAGTTTTATCAACAAAAAAATATTTTGATTTAGCCGTGAAAGCCAGTGACTTGACTTTAGCAACAGGACCGAAGTTACATACCCAACCCAATCCTGCAGTATAAGCTTAACCATTCACCTCTCAGATGCTGTGATAGTGTTAGGTATGATCCTGATGACCGAAGCTGCAGCACACAAGGGTGACGTCAGGAAGAGACGGATCCTGGCCATTGCTGGGCTTATTCTAGTCGCCACATTCTTCAGTCTTATCTTGTCGATCTTCCGATCAAAGGCACACGGCTACCCCTACAGGTAATTTACGGGAACCGCCAACACCAAAGTTAGCTCGCTTGGCACGGCAATCTTTCCTTCGTCAAACTTCGAGGATTAGTTACAGCAATCAATATGAAATTTAAATTCTGTTATTCAGAATGCACTAACTGCTTTAAGTTGTGTCAGATAAGGTAGATCAATTCTGACCGCTGCCCCTCTGGGCTCACTCGCCTACTGAGCCCAGTCCGCCTCCAGAATTGATCGAGTGTACCGTCGTGCTTGAGACAGGCTATTTATCCACTATTCAATCTAGGAAGTGATAAAACCTAGAGGCCAGATTCAGAATCAATATTTTTAAGGAATGAGAATCTTTATTCTTGAGAACGAGGAATCGGAATTCGAATTTTAGGGACAAAAAATTGAAAGCAAAAGTATATAAAAGTGCAGCCCCCAAATTCGTTGCCAGGTAACATAAAGGACACCTCATCCAAGCGGCGAAAGAAGCCCCGATCCCCAATGCCGTAGATCATCCCTGTATTCAAAAACTGCCAGTGGAACCTTTGTTTTTATGTTGATTTTTTAAAATTGTTTATAAAAGGATTATCCCAACTGGGGTAGAATTTCTGAGTGGGTTCAACCAATATTGGTGTAGCATTTTACTAGAAAGACAGGATGCACAAAAAAATCAAGTAAATAAGACATTAAATTTTGATATTCAAATTGGTTTTGATAATTTTATATTTTAAATGAGTTGTATTTGATTATAGTTTCTAGCAAAAAGTTACCCTCACTTACATGCACTTTTTATCATTTTCAGCTTCCTATTCAAGTAGTTGCTACAGACGCAGAACAAAAGCAGAACCGAGGAACCCAGAAGAAATGAATGCGAAAGTACCATTGAACATTAAGCTATTAAGAAAGTCAAAGGCATAGGCTTGTAACCCCACTTCAATTATAATCAAAGTCTGTTGTGAAGGTAGTATGAAGTTCTAGCCACGTTAGCAGGTAATGGAGTGCAGGAATCGGTTAAACGCGCTGAAACTGACAATGAAGATCTAACTGACTAACTGTTCATAATGCCTGGGCAACAGACATATGTCCAATCTAGCATAGAAACCAAAGCATGGCTCCAATTTGCTGTGCATCAGTCCTAAAATGCGTAGGTAGATTAAGAAAAAAATCACATTTTTATTTTTTAAATTATTAGTACAGCACAAGAAAATTGTTGATGAACAATAACTTTTATTATCTTTAATTGGCAAGTCTGATTATAAAATTCTAGATTAAGTTAGCAGTTCTGTTCTGTGTCACTTAATCTAACATCAAATTTGTTTACATGTTAAGATCAATGAACTTTAAGCTATAAAGAAAGTAAGAGCAGGCCCAAACCCTGTGCAAAAATGAAGCAATATCTGTCAGCAAGGTATGAGGTACTCGTTATGTTGTACATTGCAGGCATCAGTTTTTTGAGCAAAAAAAGGCGCTGGGGCTAAAATTCGCTCCGTCTTAATCAGTTTCCTTCTATGATACCACATCTAAATTGTTTATTATTTATTGTCTTTTACGAAATTTGACGTTTTCATTTTGGCAGGCCTGGATGATGGTAAAGCTGTTTTTCATGTTTTTCGATGTGATAATGTTTGTTCGTTGCTGTGGTACATTATTTCCTGAGTTTTTGTGACACTCACCGAGATCTGTCGAGATATTGGTATTTGGTTGTGATTCAAGTCATTATACAAGTCTATTAACGTGGACATATGAGAATGGAAATACTAGGGCAATAAACCACCATAATTCCCAGTATAGTGCTTGCACCCTGTGCCTTGAATTAGCATGGGGGGTTCAAAGTGTCTTACATCGAAACATGATTGTATTAAATAATGGTTTTTGTAAACCCACACACACATTTCCTTTATCGTTGAAATTATCAGTTTTTAGTAGCTGTCTAGTTCCGTGGACACCTAAATAACTAATTGTTGGTACTATCTAACTGACGGACTTAAACCAATTGCGTAGTGACCAAAGCATGAGCAATAAGCTTCTTCATAGCTCTATATTCATTGGTATTTCAATTCTAAATTAAGTTAGGTGGGTTATTAAAACAATCGCATTTTTATTTGTTGATTATTAATACAGAAAATTGATGATCAATCACTTTTTATCTTCAATTGAAGAACCTGAATTTGAAATTCTAAATAAAATCGGTGGTTGTGTTATGTACCATATCTTACATGAAATTTGTTTACATGCTTCGTCATGTGTGTGTACATTGTGTTTTTATTTGCACGGTCGAATCTTTAAGCGTGATGTTGTGTGTTACATATGTTTAATATAGCAATGTTTTTCACTCTAGGCTTAAATGCTATATGATTTTTCTTCGTAATGCACCTCAAGCCGTTAAAAGCCCGTTACCATTTACACATCCCAATTATAAAATAAATGGAATTATCGCTTTCCTCTTTTTTGGATATGCTTTGAACTTCTTTTTATACCACCAATGTGTAAGTAAAGCCATTTCAACCTGATTACAGAAAACCCAGGCAAAGACAAGCTGCCATGTCTTGGACTCTTTCAAGATTAATGCTAATGCTAGATACATTATGACCTCAGCCAGATAATGCGGACACGAAACAAAATGAAACCATCCACCTTTCGGCACAACATGGTTGTGACTAACGACTTCTCCCTTTGAATTTTTCCTGAAGCCAGCAAGGAGGAGAGTGCTCTTGTATTGGTTGTAACAGGCCCAGACGAATAGCAGTGAACCCATCACGTCTGAAGATGTCACTTCATAGCAGTCAAAAGACACTTCTTCCTTTCCTGTAACAACCGACCAATGACATTAGAACCATTGCTTGATTCTGAAGTCAAAGATTTCCACAACAACAGAACAATATAGAACATATAGGGCAACAATTAAAGTGAAAAAGAGTAGTTGGATCCAAATTCCCAACGGATATCATTACTGATGCCGGTTTCTGTTCTAAAAAATAATTAATTACAGTTCCGGATCATAAATTCGTAAAGATAAAGGTTCTAGTTTTGATTAATCATATTTTGTGAATTTACTGGTTATGCCAACAATATGGTCAAATCAGTTTGAATGAAATTTTTGGGACATCTTTGAAATCTATCAACTTGAATCTATTTATCTATGCAGAATGGTTCACAGCTTTGTTGTGTGTTGTATTAATGGTTTTGTTCTGTATGAAGAAGTTTTTGACCCTAGATCTGCAAAATTTTAGGAATTGCATTTTATAAAGATTAACAATTGATTCACAAATATTGACACTTGAAATGACAATAACATTTAGAATTTAGATATACCATGTGCACTGCAACTCTATGCTTTTCTCTTTCGTTGACATCAGCACATGCATTTTATGATTATTTATTTGATATTTACCTTTGGTGTAGAAAAAACCAGGGGCTTCTGCGATAATCGCAGTTATTGCGCCGAAGTAATGCAGGTATCCCACGACATAATGAGCCAAGTTAATACGACCATTAGAGAAGACACTGACGAACCAAGTCTCGTAAAAACGGCGCCAGCATTGTAGGGTTATCAGAATCAATGCAATGTACGATGAGGCAACAGTCGCTGTAACATCATTGAATACTTACTTAAGAACTTAAGAACCTTCCCCATACTAAACTATATCAAAATCTTAAGCAAAATGTCAGCAAAACAAAGTTCAGTCATGAGGTTTAAGCATGTGAAGCCAAATGGCATGGAAATTAATAAGTTGTAGGTACTAACATCTTGCTGTGCGTTGTGAAGAAGCAACGTAGTCCAAGCAAACAATTATCCAGGGCTCTAGACTACTTTTGAAAAAGTATAAATTCGTTGCAACAACGAGAACAAAAGCAGAGTAGGCAGCGGCAAACAAATAAAAGTGTCCGAACCAGCTGAAATAATAGTCTCAATAAATTGCGGTGACAAGCTTGGCAGTGAAGCATATTCAGTAAATTAATTTAGATTCCATTCTTAATTGAAACTAGTAAACAAAATGATAGTATACCGTTTAGGCAATTCCAAAGGCTTCATAAAAAATTTCACATGCTTTCCCGATGAGGCACTTTTTTCATGATTTGAAAATTTTCCATAAGAAAAGGATTGCGTCAAATAGCGGGGTATGTGATTTTCCATCCAATTGACCATGCTCCCCACGACGACCATCGTTAAAATCATGAATAAAAACAGTATTTTCAGCCAGTTGTAATCCATTTTCAATAAATATAGTTCCATATTTCGGTAAAATCTAGTCCAAAACTAATATTTGTGCCACCTTCAGTTGCACAGGTCAATCACCTGTAAATAAAAGAACATTATTAATGTCAAGTAAACGGCAGAGTACATGAAAATGTGGCAATATTGTAATGATTTTATGTTACCACCTAAGAACTAAATATTGATTGGTTATGTCTTTTAGTTATAAGTTTCCGAAACAAGTGGAACCTCTCCACACTTGGCTAACTGTGACTACTGACACTTAGTAAACCATAACCTCCAATTTTGACGCGACAGAATTCAAAGCGCCGAACAAGATTTGAAATGTGGCAGTCACCGTTACTACCAGGCGAGTGCTGCGCTCTTCACACCGTTCGTCCCACAATTTAAAAAGTACCGAGTATTGCAAAATAACCATCTGTCAATTTTTATACAAAACAATACTTAAAATCAAAGCATTACACCTTCTGTAAGGTGTATTTTTAAGGTAAGGTGTACGCCTTCAATAAGGTATCCAATTATAAATACTCAACAATATAAATATCTATTCTAATTGTATAAATTTGAGTTGGGCAATTTTATGTATAAAATAAAAAATATACATATTGTTTCATTGCCGTTTTTATATGCAATATTATATGCAATCCTAAATATATCTTAATTACGTTATTCTTTAGTAAAAAAAACGACAAAAAGTTTTTCCCCGACGACCAGGAATTTCTTATTCAAATGGCCTTTACCGTACTACGCTTTGTTATGGGAACGTACTATCGAAGAATCTGATTAAAGGTTGCATTATCAATTTTTATTTGACGGGAGCTTTAGGTATAAGCATTGGCACTGTTTTATTTGAATTTGGTTTGAATTTGGTGTAATTTGAATTTCCTACTTGTTCAAACCACCCAGTTTAGTTTGATACAGGTTTGATGTTATGAGCTTAGCTGTCACAACATAGGTACCTACTCAGTAGTCAGTACCAATACCTAACAAGCTGCCACATTCGATATTAGCAGCAGTTTGACTGTTTGATAGTTGTTCCTAGTCGACAAATTCGTATGTTGCCTACAGCCATGCCTACTAGGCATGCTTTAGTTTGTTATGTCATTTCACATCCGGCGAATGAATGCACACCACTGCACGTGACCGGAAGTGCTTCTTCGGCTCGTGATGTCTGCATCCGTTGGTCATTGACGATTGACGATTGTCACACTAAGAGTAGGTACGAAGACGGCAAGACGTTTCATTGGAGGTCTGCCTCATACGACGGTAGCATATTTACGCATACGTAATGACTGACTGGCGACTGATCAGAACGCCGGTTAATTGTTACGTCAGAAGGATTATTGTCGGAAGTTACAGGTACCTACATCCAAATCCAAAATCCCGAAAGTAGAAAAATGTATATTATGGTATTAGCACACAGTCATAACGAGAATTATTCCGTGGGCCCACATGTATTTCCACCAGAGTTGAACTCTGGGGAACCGGGGAGAATGGTCCACAATCAGCATCGAAGAAAAACGAACTCAATCGGTCTTCAATTAACAGTAAAAAAAGGCGATAGTAAGTATGTAATAGAGAAAAATCGAAGGGCATGCGATGGTACATAATATTTTCGAGACGGTGGGAGAGGGGAAGGTGACTAAATATAACCAAAAGGACATTACGTCTAGCGTTGCTGGTAGCCGGATTGCGTCGGCGTCGGCGTCGGTGTCGGCGTCGTAGTCGGAGTCGGAGTTCGGACGGATGGTCTGTCGGCGGGGTGCAGGGGAGATACAGAGAGGTTAGCAAAGGGGACCGAAATACACGGGCGACCGGTGATATGCGGTGCTGATGCGGTGCTGCCTGCGCTGCGCCCTGCTCCGCTGGTCGTCATCTAATGGCGTCATCGCGATCGGCGTCCACCCACGCTACTCGCCGACACCGACGCCGACGCCGACGCCGACGTCGAAAGGGACGCCGTCAGGACCGAGAAAATCGCGCGCGAAACCACGAAGTTGTGAAACAAATTGGTACCTTTTGTCAGTAAACATTTTGCCTTCTGTCTTAAGAATGAGGTTCATCAGTTTAAAACACTCAACCACAAACACAACTAAATGATTCATTTTTACATTTGTTTTTGTCGCAAATCTGAGTTGTCTGAATCGAAATCCTAAATTGAAATGTAACGCGCAAAGCATTCGGGAACAATAATTGTCTTCGAGAAAAAGTGGCAATTGGCAAGCTTGATGGCCCCAAGATAGGTGTTTCTAAGCCCAAAGTCAGACAAATCGAATGATTAACAGCCATTATCGCCTCTGAAAAGGGCTGTGCAAACCTACTTGATTTGAATAAAATAGTCATGCTATTTGGGTCTTGATGCGCGGTATTGTATAGGCATGTTGAAATATTAGGTACTTAAACCTACTAAGTACAAACTATGAACTATGAATGAATGAAGAGTATAGTTTCACTAGCATATGTGCCCGGAATAAACTGCAGTGTTCCACTTCGATACTTGGCTGGTATTAGGGATTGCTCGTTATACCTGAGAGATGGCCATGTCGAGACGAAGGAACATCGTTGAATGTTGATTAATATTCCAGAATCGCGAGTCCTGTCCTGTCCTGTCCTTGTATCCTGTTTGTTTTGCCTTGAATCCTATGTGCCTTGCGAGATAACTAATAAATAAAAGCAACCCTTACAACTCTTACATATATCTTCCGAAAAAAATATATTTCATCAATTTATAATTTCCTAGGCACGGATTAAAAAGCTGTGACAAATATCCTATACTAGTGTCTTGTCAACGGTTGACAAATCACGGCGATCAAACAGTTAGCTGGGATCATCTAATATTTATGTATGAAAAAATAGATTCAAGCGAGCTATCTTATCAGTGTCCTTCCACCTTTGAAACTAACATCTATACCTGACATTCATTTTTTTCATTTTACTTATTTTAGAAGGTAAGTATGACTGGTATTTTGCACAAAACGTCTTCGCTATAGTAACAAGCAATTGAAAGAATTTGGGGGAGTGTTGTTCTTGTTCGTCGAGTGTTGTACCTTTGAGTAGTTGCTAGTTTTCTTAGCAGCAGGCGTGAGCTAGCTCTCCGACTTGTGTTCCGATATCTCCCCCCAGCTTCCGGTCTAGTATATGAAGCAAGCAAACATCTATTTCTAGGTAACACAAATCACACATTCTCATGCTGTCTCTATGTCTCTCCTTGCGTCTCTCTCTCTATCTCTCTCTCTTTTCACCCCCTCTCACTTCTCACTTCTTCTTCTGCCATCTTTGCTCTTTCTCCGTCTGGGTGGGAAAGCAAAAAAAGTGCCAATAAAAAGGGTTACGCCGTAGACATCCACTATACCTATAAATGTCAAATAATACCAAACAACTAGCTGACTTAAATGTATTTTCATTTCTTAATCGGTTAATGCATTTTATTTACAAGAAAACAAGATATTTAAAACAACAGAAATAGACAATAATAACAGTAATGATAAGTATACTAACATAATGAGAGTGACAAAATATTAACACGAAGTGGTGATACTTATGTTTAGCTGTAACGAGTGTTCTACATCGAGTGCTAGTAGATTGGGTGCTACCCACGTACTAAAGCTGCTGCAATTAGGATCTATGCTCAATTCTTAGATTGTAAATGAAGCAACAAATTAAAATCAACGGAATTACTATATTCACGCGCTGTAGTAATAAATAGAGAAGTAAAAATTTTAATTTGATTTGAATGGCTCTAAAACATAATGTGATATGGTATTTTCCAAAATACTTTTAAATGCATAAGGTCATCACATGAATAGTTGGTATGCATGTTTATCTGACCCCTGGTTGGGTCACTGATATTGTGTGAATCCACACACATATCTTATTCTTATCTGCCATCCGATTCAACGAGTGCTGTACAAACCGTCCGCTATCCAAATTCGCTGCCAAACACCACCTAGTACCCAGTACCCAGTACCCAGTACCCAGTACCCAGTACCCAGTACCCAGTACCCAGTAC
>LVVV01432414.1:0-19581 GCA_001676325.1 Amphinemura sulcicollis | reverse complement strand
GATGGGTCTTTCTTGGCGAAAATTCACGCCATCTTCGCCGGCGGCGTTGCTCATTTGTTTATTCTTCTTTTTAGGAAATTGTAAGAAAGTTGTGTATTTTTTTACTATAGCCGCGAACTTTTTAAAGGGATTGAATTCCGCGTTGCTTTTAAGTTGCTGTGAGACTGGCGTTTGAATTTTTCTAAATTACGAATGCTGGCATGTAAACGCTGATTGCCTCTGTAAAAAAGTTTCCTATTATTTCGTCAAACTCATTTTATTGGCGGAAAGCGGAGGAGTAATATGTGGCCGAACGAAACTACACGTGTTTCCAAGAATCGAGGCGAAATTATCCGTGCTGAAAATTAATTAAAGTTTCGTTAACATCTGTCGGCTGACATTTTACGTGTTACCAACACAAAACACGCTCACACACACTGGCATTCACGCGCCGTACGCACGCGTGCGTGGACCAGAGGTCACTTTATTAAAACTGCGCTCAGATTTCTTGTGCGAAAACACGGATTTTGTGCTAAATTTGTTCCGTCTTTTCTTTTCAGAAATGTCAGCAACTTTCTAGGATGAAAATCGACGAAACGTAGAATTGTTTTGATGCTGTAAAAAAATCTACATAAGTGAATTGGAATATTGAATTTGGTTACTTTTCAGTCTTCTTTGTATAAACAAGATATTATTATTCAATCCAACAAAACAATTCGTGTGGTAAATAATTCAAATTCAAATTAACACGTACCGTTACATTCCAAAAAAATGCTGTATTGGAAAAGGGTTTTCTTGCGTGTAGCGGGGAAAATTGAGATGGCCGCCAGTTGTGCGTATACGATGAAAATGAAATAACTAGCAATACGATGAAGAGTTTTTTATTTACTTACTTAATGAAATGCTGAATTCATTATAAAAACAGAGCTCGCAAAATGCTGCGCACCGCGATCTCTCAGAAGCGGTGACATTCGGAGAGAAGCATTCGTTTCTATAAAAACTAGATCGAGAAGGGAAAATCGTGATACAACAGACTTACAACAGTAAAATGTTGGAGAGTCCAGAATGCTTTTACAAATGTCTATTCGCATGCCCAATTCAGCAATCGACCAATTCAACAATTTTAAAGCGTTTTGATAAGCAATTTTATTGACTAGCAACACCACAATATCCACCGATTGGCTGTTCATTTTGGAAACACCTGTTCTCTGAGATCACCGAGCCTAAGCAACATTGTGGTGGGTCAATTGTTGGAGGGGAACCAGTTTTGTCAAGAAAATAATCTGGACGGACTGAAGTTAGTTCAGCAGTTTTAGCTACTCACCTTGCTCATTAACCTCTCGATAGCATTGGGTTAGAGAAGGAGTCCTGCAGTTTGTTTTGTACTGTAATTCGGTGGACGCCTTGTGCTATTCGTGCCGGCACTGCGATTTCCCTCCTCCCTTATAGGCTAGGTAAAGATCATCGTCATTCTCATCATTATACACTCATTCATTCACAAAGACATTATGACCAGTAGTGCAGGGCTCGTTGTTTAAACAGTCAAAACAAATAAATCAACATCGCAATTACTAGCGCTTCTTATTTTCCAATATTCCACCCAGACATCTCGGCTCTGGACAACTTTGTTCCCTCAAGACAGACGCAGTATAAAACCTGCGTCGAATAGACACACATAATTCATAGCTCACGTCGCGAAAATCTATATTCCCTTGGAAAATTCTACCATCACCCTAAAACTGAAGATTTATTGGTTTTCCAAATTACCATAAAGAAAAACATGATTTTTTATGAAGGCATCTAGGATGGGCGCATTGATTTTCAAGGTGCATGCACGACACTGAACCCCGTCTCCTGTTGATGCCTTGATCCTTATCCTTAACCTTGATCCTGGAACATGTAAAACCCTCAACGCAATCTGAATTGAGTTTTCCTCTTGTGCTCGCAGGCAAGCCGCAGCCGACAGTGACGTGGTTTCGCAACGACGAGATCCTGACGGAAGCTGCGACCATCGTCTCGCAGCAGGTAGTGCGCAGCGAGATCGTGGTGCGCAACCTCGGCCGCGTAGACCTGCACTCCCAGCTGCGCTGTCACGCAGCCAACAACAACAAGACCCAGCCTTTAGATGCTACCGTCCATGTAGACATGAATTGTAAGTATTTGCACGTCATCGCAACGAGAACAGTCGGAATCCTGTGTGGAAAACGGCTGCATGTCAGTGAACATACTAGGACAGGTGCAGAGCGACTGTCAGATTTGGAGAATCTACGTATTTCAACGGTATTTCTCTACCATTGTTGGAAAGGATGTCCTATGGTCGGCATTAATTACTTTTGTTTTAGAGACTAAGTAGCATGTGCACAGTATACAAGATGTTGAAATCTTTTTCGGATATCACTTGAAATCCTCATGATATCAGTGCATTTCTAACGGCAGCAGTATAGAATATTATTGATAGTTTCCATTATTAGCTCAAGGAAGAACCGTATGATTTTGTCTTCTCGTGGCCTTAACAAAGTCGTTGGAGGTCAGAGTCAAAGTACGATTTGAAACAACCAACCACTTAAGAATAAAGATTTTCATTCTGGTTATCAATTTATGATTGCTGTGTTCCTGCCTATAGAGAATGTTGTGTAGAAACCATTTTTCGCGCGGGAAATATAATTCTTGTTTACAATATTCGTATTCTTCGTCCATCATTTTGCTAATTCCAGCCTAAATAAGTAATTAGTTATAATTTTCCACTCTTATTCAAGATGCCAGAATTCCGTGCACCAATTATCATGCACGAATAAGATAACTTCGTTACAATGGGCTCCCATCGAAAATTTCTCTGTCGTTTATGAAATGCCGTTTTCCTGTTTTATTTGCTAACTGATTCGTTTTGAAGTGTATGAGCCAACGCCGCTCGACCAATAGAGTAGTCACGTCCACTAATTTATTAAATTGCGCGTTCCTTGTGCAGCGGTGATGGGCGGGAGGGCGGGGGGGGGGTAGATTTGTGCCGGCGCTTTGTCTCTTAAGCAAGAACCAAGTTTGTAATGTCGTTAATTCCGGCGCTGCCTGCTGATTGAATTATTGGCTTTAAAATCCGCGAGAAATAACGCGACTGGGTGTTAGTTTGGCCAGCGGGTTAGGGGCCGTGGCGATGGCGGGGAGGGGTGAGGGGGGCGCAATTGCGAAATATAAAGCATGGAAAGGCTGAAGAAACAAATCGGAATCGCTCTAGCTCCTGCATGTGTCTGCGAATTCTACAAGCTATTCTTAAAATATAGATGATAAGCTCAATTTCCTCAATTTTGAATTTAAATTCAAATAATATTGGTTATTTTAGAGTCAACTGCAAGCCTACCAAATTTTACCGTGACCTCCGATAATTATTTTTGCTGTCGATTTGCAAAATTCTCCTACGAGCGCTACACTACTTTTCTTTTGCTCGCATTTCATAAACATCCCCGACGAGCCACATGAAAGCTTGCTTATTTCAGTTTCGTGAAACCACCATTTCCCATCAAAGCGCTGCACAGAGTAACCAACATACTTTAGCCACCTACCAACTATTCGAGCTGAAAATGCTGCACTCGCCGACACTGGAAGTTTCAAAGACCGCGTTATTCCCATTGTTCCCTTCTCCCGTCTCCCGTCTCCTATCAGCTATCACACATTAACACGGGCCGCTCTTGCCGATATGACCCGCGCTCTGAAACGTGTAATTAATTGATAATGGATAAAGTAAGTTTCAGTTTTTTCACCTCACCCTCTATCTCCTCTGGTTTCGGTACTGACTTGCCTTTGCTCGTTACCAGCTAGACATTATCTGCCTTGTAAGATGAACGACTCCCTTGACACTAAACAACTTGTTAGAACACAAACAACCCTTTACATCCACCCCTTGCATTAAGCCACCCCCGGCCTCTAGGGGTGGCGGGTGGGTGGTGAGGGGAGAGGGTGTGTCACGTAGAGTTAACATCAACGACTCAATCGCGTTATTAATGCAGAAGATCTTGAGGTGGGCATGGCGACGAGAGGTCCTGTGTCTTAATTTTCACGCCTTCGCCAAGATGCGAGGTAGGAAATGATATTGATTTAGCCGCGATGCCTGCGCGGTTCAAGCTTTCGCGGACATTTTAATTACGCCATGGCAAGACACTTCCGTGACCGTGGTTGGAAAAAATTAATTGATTTTTCTTTGGAGGAAAATTTGACCTGACAAATAAACACGCGAGAGCAATTAATTTTTTAAATCTTAATTACCGAAACAGTGTTTTACCGAAAGATACTATTTAGTCAAAGTTGTGTTTTGGAACATGCGCTTGTAAATATATCGCCATTTGTTTAAAGCTATAACAAAACGATTTTTATCAATTCATTGCGAATTTCGGTATTATGTTTAATTGGTTTCACCGGCATTGATTTCTAAATTGTATGGCCAGTATAAAAGTGACGCTATGCTGTCGTAATAAGAAAGCTACTTCTATTTCGCAGCTCACCGCTAAAGTTCAGTGCAGTGGAAAACACAGTGAATTATCCTTGCTGTTGTAATATTGTTAGGCCCCTACATAAACATGTGTAATGGAACATAATTCAATATATTAGTGCATGGTATAGTATTCAAACGCCGAAGTTGGGATATTACGAAAACATGTTTCTATACATCTGGCATTAATCTTACCCTATAATCTCAAATTAAAGCCTAACATTTCTATGAATAACTGATACTAAATCCATAGAAAGCACGCGTTCTAATGGATACTGCACCCCCACAAGTTGAGTGGTCAACAATTTGCGGTCGAGCTATACGTGGTTTTAGACTCTAGGGAATAACCAAGAGTAATGGGCTTGTGTGAAATATCTGCGAAATGTCGGCCATTGGAACAATAGTCAGGATTTCTATTCTTACTAGAGTAACAATACATTTGGCTCGGCAATAAATTGAAGGAAACTCCCCTCGCATGTTCCCCTAGAAAATATGCAATTAAATGTTATTCTTTAGCCTGGTATAAATAATCTTAACGTTTGTCGTTGAGTCAAGATTCGTCCTGACTCTGTTTCTCTTCGTGCTTTTAATATTTACCCCATTTTCTTTACAAATCCTTTGCAAAAAGTCAGCTCTTTATTATTATGGTTTACGACTTTAATTCAGACTGACTATCGACATTGGACAGAAAAATAAACAGAGGCAAGAGATTTTGTATTATATTATTTATCTGACTAAGCCAAAAGGAAACAGTCACTAAATCCCAAACTATTTTCCCCGTAAACAAAAGTCTAAATCGTTTACCAATTTTCATCCCATTTGGCCCAAAATATCGACAATGTACCCTCATATAGTGGGCTGTGATATACTCTTATCACATCTATCGGCTATTTGTTTGGCGATCAATTACGCAAAAGGCATCATTTTTTTCGTGATTCGTGAATGTGAACCGGTAGTGATATTGCACGGGTGACCGCATACGTCTGCCGTACCGACGCCTACGTTGACGTCGGCTTCGGCCTCGGCGTCGACGTGCAATCGGCCGTGTTTGGCTTGCGAGAGCCACGCCAGGAGTGTCCAACCAAATCTACACCGGCCACAGGGCCAGTGTCAACACGATATATTTGCTCTGTGCCTCGTGCTCCCCATTCGTGAACACCATGAATATCACTCGCTTGTTATCACTCTTTTACATCCACCGACTGGAGAATAATTAATAATATTTTGCTTCTATTTGATGGCACTACTATTTTAAAAACAACATTGCTTTTTGGATAAGAGTTATCGTCATTCTACCTGCAATGCTATGCAACGAGCAGCGCTTGCCTATTTTTCTGTCATCGGCTTGTGCAATGTTTTAACGAATAGTCTGCTAACGACACCTTTTGTATAGGAATGGTTTTACTGCAATCAGAAAACTTCATTTTCAAGATTGTGTTTCCAACATCGGCCACGTATGGTAATTTCGCATTATAAGGTTCTTTTAGAGGCTTAAAATTGCATAAAACTAATGCATTGCATAACAGCCCTGAAAATGAGTTTTCTGTTGCTGTCGATAGCTGTTACGTGTATATCCTTCACCCCAGTAATAGCTTCTAATGAGAAGCGAGCAAAATGCAGCATCTCGTTAGCTTTCAGAGCTGACAGAAGGTTTACCAGCTGCAAAGCTCGTGAAGCTTATTTTATAATAGCTAAACAAGCTGTAATCTAACAGAAAATATCTTAGATTTTTGCTCGTCAGAGAAAAGTGTGTATTCCGAGAAAACAGACACACGAAAGCAGTTGAAGGTGTTGGATTCTTTGCGTTCCTTAACTCTTTCTCTTACAGAAACTTTTATTTTTTAATCATCGCTTTCATTTCATCTAAGCTTGTTTTTTATTAATATCCGCTTCCAATCTTCGCAAATGTTTTTTGAGTAATAATATACTTTCTGATAATAATCATTTCGATAGGAAAAGCTCCACCGGAAGAAGTCTTTTGTATTGACTTTTCGCGTCGCTGTTGACCTGACCTCTGAACAATGGAGCCCGTCACGCTTCTTCGCGTAGTTACCACGGTCCTCGACAAAGTTCGGAGCACCCTCGCGAGAAGCGCCCAAGCATTGTGCGTGACTTTACCCACGCAATCCGCGTGTCGTCCGCAAGCGAGCGACCACCCCTTAAAATGCGTACAAAAGTGTGCGTACCTACTGACTGGCACATAACAATGCGACACCGCCATCGCAGAGCATCGTTTGCATTCAGCGCACAATACACCTTCTAAAAGTATAACCAGGCAGACTGTTAAATGTTGAATGAGCTTTACGTGAACTTTGGTCCGATGGGAATCTGAATATAGGCCTGCTATAATATTAAGTAAAGCACGTGTAGAGGAGAGGACCGTGGAATGTTCTTTGCTGGTTTGCACGGCGATACAAAACAAATAATGAGTTTCTTTGGAGACCTAATGCTACATGTTTCGCATTGAAAAATTGAGCGGATGGATCAAGTTTTCATTTCAAAGCGTAGCGCGGCCACAGTAGTTTCGACATCAATATTCAATTTCATTTGGAAACTTGTCCGGGCTGATTCAAACTTGAAATAGAATATAATTACCAATGTAAATTTCAAATATACTTCTGTGAAGAACGTTCTTGGAAAAGCATTCACTTTCTAACGATGTGCATGGCATCGAATACAAAGAAAATGTATGTTTCTAAGTGTTAAATTCCTTGATTACGATGGTAGAAGAGAAGGTGTACAGTCGTGGGCCCACTTTGAACGTAACCTACAAGCAATGCTTTCCGAGTTTCCGACCCCCTTCCACCATAGTATTTCGGTCGGCAAGTGCGGGTTGGAGCTTCTGGTAAGGCTAAAGGCCACTACATTTCTGAGCTCGTTTGTTTTGCCAGCCGCGGTTAATTATTCGTTGGTTGGCTGGCTGGCCGGCTCGGCTGGCTGCCTGTGTAGTGCCCAGAAAGGACGCAAGCCCTTCGTGTTACCGCGCTCGTGAAATTGCCGGGCCATAAAGTACTCGGTTACACCAGCAGCTTGAATTGGCCCGTCCCTATCCACCTATGTTCGTGTACATCACCAAGCATTCTCTCATCTCTCATAACGCTCTAAGTGGCTATAACGAAATAAATACTTATTAGGCTGCAAATCTCGCTTGGTTTGTAAATGTGATGATGCTAAACTTTGTTTTGGTAACAGCGAAAGCAACAGAACACTTCAAAATTGTTGACGACTAGGTTAGGTTACGCGAGTTCAATTACTTTCGCATCCGCGTTGAAATATCGGAATTTAATGAAACACTCGACACTTGAAAACACCCGCGAGTACACTCTGCTCTCGTGTCGATGAACAAACTATATTCAATGCTCAGGCTCGACACCAACGAACGCAGCTTCACTGAACAATGGATCTATTTAAGCAGAGCTGAGTTTGAATCAGAACTGCTGCACCTATGTCATTCAAAGAGTCATAGAAACCTAAAACGGATAACCACTTGTTTTTCATTTCTCTTTATAAAACTATAAGTTCAGCCGCCTTTTATCAAATAGCATTTTTTTTTATTCGATATCATGCGCATAGTCGTGTCAAATGCTTGTTCTAACTTCACCTGCAGGAGCATGACCTTTCGGGTTGAAACGAGAACAAAATGTGTACCTAACCGGCGGTTCAATTGCTTTAATTTGTGCCCTTTTACCTAACAGAGTAATATGTAATTTTCTAGATCTTGGAAACGAGATAGGTACTGTTCGTTGCTGAATGTAACCCCAGGTGGAATGCTTATCGCATACGGTTAGAGCGCTGGCAAATAAAGAGTTGTTCCAGTAGTTCGTTTTCTCGATTCGACTCAAAAACCGTATATACCACCATCCTATCCCTAGTTTAGAATTTGCCTTTCTTTCTGCAAACGAATGATACTTCTCTTTTTAAGACACTTAGTCCTCACAGAATAGCTAATTTTTGGCATTGTTTTGCTGGTAGTAATAATAATAACAACAACAATGATAACACCGCCTGTTTTGGCGTAGTCATACTCTACCAGCGAGTAACACAAAGAGAGTGAATTCAAGACAGATATTTGCATTCCTCCGTTATTCGTGTCTTGTTCTTACAACTATGTGCACAACCCGTATGCTTTATTAATTTTCAAAGGAAGCGCGTACGAGCCTAATTTGTTTCGTGTTGTTTTTAGTATGCTTTACTTTCATTAGCACACAAGCTCGTGGAAAGGGTAAAAAAGATGCGAACAAGTCTGCTGAATTAACTTGAATACTCGCAATTGTCTCTAAAGATACCTGCGGACGCAAGTCTCTCTCCTAGATGCTTTGACAACCCTTCTAATTACATTTCCTCATTCTAATATGGGATATAAGGCGGAATTGAGTATTCATGTTGCTTTTCCAAAACAGCCGCCATGTATTCAGATCAGAATTCTCGTGTAACTAGTCTACTTCGTTGGTACGCTACGACGCTGCATTTGAATATTTTATCGCTGCATCTCTGCTCAATAAATTATTCGATTTCAATGACCGGAGTATGTTCGTATCGTAAACTAGAGGCTGTCACGATCGGTCTATGTCTACGCTTTCCACTTGGTTAGTTGGACAACTGATTGTTCTACGGCTGCCCTACGGCGGAACATGGCTGAGGTAGATGTTCTGCAACTGCAGCCCGCTTGATTGCAAGGATCGTCAGATGTCTTTATTTAGCTGCATGCGGAACAATTCGAAGTTGTTGCATGTTCAAGTATTTGGTCATTGAATATCAAAACCATTGTGAAAAGTAGTAACGTTGAGAAGCACAGCAGACCTGTTATAAGTATCTGACATGTTGTGTTCACAATATCATTTATTAGCTGCAACTTTAGTATAGGCGCAAATGTTTCCATTTACTCCATGTGGAAACAAATGTTACCATCGGATATGATCTGAAAATCTAAAAGAGATGCGCTTTTTCTAGGACTCCAAAATATATTTGAACTAACATTTATTAAATCACAAGAACTAAAGGCAAGTGATCAGACGGACATTTAAGTTCTTCATTTAAGTTTCTTTTTAATATGCGTTGACGAAACATGTAAAGAATAGAATTACGTTCTACGTGATAAGACACGCCCGTGCTAAGAGAAACTCACGAGTAAATTCGGAAATTCATTTTCGTTCATGTTGAAAACTGTATTCTGCAAAACGAATTAATTGCAAAGAGGTCTCCAAAATCATCCCAGAAAACAGCATTTGTTTGTCCCCGATTGTATTTCTTGAAACAATCATTTCTGAACCCTGCCTGTGGCACAACGACCTTTGCCATTATACAACGCTAAGACGTAGTTCTTTTCAGCTAGAAAAATTCCTTTTTTAGGCTCAACATACTACAACATAAGTTCAACATATTTGAACATCACGACGGTAATAACATGTTGTTTCTCCACCCCAATTCACACGTCAGTCCTCCAACGGCGTCCTGATGAGTTCTGTTGAGTCGCCTTGACCTCGACATCCGACGGAAATAATGAAACGGTTTCTCGTTTGTTTCTGCAGTCAGCCCCCTGGACGTGCGGATACTGGGAGCGAGCCAGCCACTGAGTGCCGGCCGGCGGTACGACCTCCTGTGTCAGTCCTCGGGCTCGAGGCCTCCCGCCAGCATCACATGGTGGAGGAACGGTCAACGCCTGGAACGCACTAAGGAGACGGTAAGTCCTGGCGCTTGGAAGCAAGGCGGTGGAAGCAAGAGAAGCTGGCGCTTGGACTACTTTTAGAGGGCGCGATTTCGGGAAAAGTTTTCCATTTACTCTGGTGAATGTTGTATTCGGGGGATGTCGAGAAATGATGTGACAACTGCGAAAATTTGTTTTGTCTCAACGAGTGGTTGAGGGTAAATTGTTTGTGATTCCCTGTGACTCAAGTAAATATAAATATAAATATAAAATATATTTTACATAAAGTAAAAGTTAACCTGGAGGTTATAAATATTTCTTGTTTTTATTAGGCCCGGTATTACGATCTAGGAATTTTGTTAGAAATGTTAGTTTGTTGTTTAGGAAGGAAATTAGTTAGGTTAGTATTGTCAGGTTGGTTTCATTCGTTTTGTTTTCGTTCCTAGGATGTCCCTAGGATGTCCCTAGGATTAGTATTGTTCTTCGATCGTATCATAGGGAATGTGCAAACAAATAAGATTCTTTTCTGCCAATCAGGAACTATACATATATACATGTAAATATAAATGAGAATTCACAACAACCTTTTTTCACGCTCACCTGCTCTGCATCGGATATACGTTTATAAAAATATTCTAAAAGTCACATAAAGGAAGAGGAACGTTGAAAATAGGCCGTGTAAAATTCTCGTAAAAGCCAGTGTAAAAGTTTGGCCAATGCATTGTCTTGCGGCTAGTGCCCATCCCTGCGGCGTTATCATAGCTAAAGATTTAGAGCACCATTAGAACTATGTGCTTTTAAAATCTGCGAGGAAACAAGGAAAAAAGTTTTTTTTGTTTTGTTTTTAAAATGTTGAAAGCCTACTAATATATAATATTAATATGATATGTGACGCCTATACTTGTGTTATAGTAAGGAAATGTATTTGCATTCTGCGTATATAGTACACAGAAGTCTGTGTAGTCTAATAAGATTGTCTACGACCATTTTATGCGGTTGTGGCATTTTTTCTTCTTTTCCCTCGCAAGGCGCTATCCAGTCTTATAGGAAAGAATGACGAGTTTACACAGCGACTGTCGTTGTGCTTGGAAATCGTTTCGTTATAGGCCAAGAGACTCCACCACCAGAGAGCGGTATACCGCCCATCGTGGTGCCACCATTCCACCACCACCCATGCCGACAACAACAGCGGCACTATACCATGAAAGATAGATTTTACAAAATCCAATATGCATTTTTTATGTCCCCCGTTTACTCTCCCCACAGTATCATTTTGAATTGTGTTTATCACACTATCTCCCCTTATCCATTAGAGTCTATTTGTAAACGCCGACGACGAGATAGGTGACAACGTCGTCGAGAAAATTATGTATAATGTAGGAGAAAGGGATTCGGTCGGCCATCTTCGACGCATGTCTGGTGAGTGGTGGGTGAATAATCCTCAAACGAAAAACACCTCGCCGTGGGAATACAAATTTTCGGGAAACACAGAAGGCATGACCGGGAAAGCATGTATGTTAAGAGTAAATAATTCAGGAGATGGTCAGTATGTTTATGGTTTCTCTATGAACCTATTGGCTCAACACCTATCTCGCAAGGAGGCTGTTCTGTACGCGGAATAGCGAAGTACATTTGCGCCGGCTTATTTTAAAGGGGAAGTGTGAGACATCACGGAGATATCATTTCTTCTGGATGTTTTGTTTTTCTCGGGGGATGTTTTTTCCGATGTTCTATAGATTAATGAAGCCTACATCGATTTGTTCACATAGTAAATGCGTTCGCCTCCTTCGACTTTATGATCAAAATCAGAATTGCTTCCGGAGCGTTATAGCTATTGTTTTCCTTCTCATTTCTTCTCAAAAACAACTTCGTGCGCAAAGCAGAAGCAAAATGCAAATATTGGCATCGTGAATTCAACTCCGAGCAAATTTCCTCGCTTCTCGAGGGAAAAAATCACATACAAAGTTTTTAAAAAGTAATAATCGCAGCGATAAGGATTTAATTAAACCGCCCAGAAACCGCTCGCTTGTAGGTATCAACGTTTTCTTTTTCTCTTTTCTCTTTTTCAAATTTCAATTAAATTGAAACAACAAAAATTAGAAATAGTTCCAATCAGCGAGTAGTAGCTGCGTATCCCCGTAAAAGCTCTTTGAAAGTGAAACCCCGCCAGTCTCTCATTTAATCAAAAAGTTAGCGCGAAACAAAAACAGTGAACCTCTCGTGCAGATGGAAACAAAGTTTGTACAATGGCTGCAGCAGCCTTCCTTGCCGTAACTCATGGCTCATGCCTCATGAGCAGTTCATCAAGTATGCACAAGAGCTCATTGCGTGAGCGGCAAACAGTCTTGACTCGGCAGCCAGTCGCGACTAATGAGCCGAAAATTATTATTGGCATCGCAGGAAAATGTCCTGGAAGGACGTCCTGCAGGATGGAGAGCACGCAAATTTTGCTCGGATTGGAGTTGTAAATAATATTGCCCTGAAGGCAGGATTAAAACAACAAACCTTGCCGTATTTCACATTACTATACCATGATTTTCTCTCTCTGCTGGAGCTAACTTTGCCGGTTTAATGGAATCGACCTTTTTTGATCGTGTTTTTGTCATTATGAAGCCTATGACATCTTCAGATGTGCGATGAGCGCAAATCCACTCCCGTCCTTCTTGTCTCTAAACCCATGTCGGGTTCTCTTGTTAGTACATCGCTTGCTTTATTTCCCGGATTATTATTTTATGTCAATAATACTTTCGGACGTCCTCATCTCTCTCACGTTCCGACACTACGAGCTCGCCCGGTAAACTTTTCCATTACACTCGAAGAACAAATTGGATCTGCGGCTTTAAAAACAGTACTATGCGATGAACTTGTCGGCCAATAAAAAGCTCGGAACGAATCGTGAACTGGAGATCTTAATTATTCTGTATATATGATGGCAATCGCTTTTTTTGTACACCAATCAACATGATTGATGAATGGATCAAGTTTTTTGAAAATGGTGTTGACCGGATAAAAAGAGAATTTTGTGGAGTGTTATATTTATTTCCATCACATTCACACATTGAAAACGCGTTTTTCTCTTATTTGTATTTTTTGTAGCAGGTGATATGATAATCAAACGCGTAGGGCTGTCACTTTTGTTGGCGCGGCTACACGTCAGGATCTGTTCGTCAATGCGATGTGTCATAACAGACTTGCCCGCTGCGTGCACACATAAGCGCGTGTTTTCGCCGAATACACTGGACGCCGCGACGGTCTGTTGTTCGCTCGCCGGCCATGCAGGATCCTGTCTCATCCTGTCTCGTCCTGCCTCGTCCTGTCGTGGTCAAACTCCTGACAGCCGGTCAAGAATCGAACAAAATGGCCGCCGGACGAAACTCTGCGTGAATTGCACCACATGATATTTGCCGGTGATGGTTGTATTTATGTCACTCATCTCAGAACAATAGCCTCGAGCGATGCTTTCTGCATTTGACTGCATAATATGTTACATTTCAGAGGAAAACTCATCCGCACAATATATAATGTTCTGGGAAATTATTATCGTTTAACAGTCCAACAGATATGAATCTATCTGTTCGTAAATTTCAGAACAATGACACTTTTTTTGTGCGCGTGTTGAAAATCAGTCAACGGTTATGGTGGGTAAAAAAAATACATGTTGCGACTGTGAATGTGCAGCTTTTTCCCATCAACACAACGCAAATCATTTATTCTAGCGTAAAGCTTTAACTGTAAAATGTAACATTTTACAAACCCGGTTGAATTGAAGCTTGAAGAAAAGCACTGCCGTAAACAATCAAATCCATAATCCCTCGGAAGTAAAAAGTGAAAAGTATTCAACCCAGATAAAACAAAAATGTGCGGAAAATAGGCAGAGCACATATTATTTAAGTACCTCCCACTCAATAAACGACCATTCAGTCGGTATGAAAGAAGCAAATGAAACACTTTTACGAAAATAAAAAGAGTAGCTACAAATGACGCTCGTTGCATTTTTCTCTCGTTACGACTAAGTGCATCTGATGAAGATGCCGGGCGTTTCAGCTAGCGACCCTCATAGACTAACCTAACTTCATTGGAGACGTAGCTCGGTGTATCTCCGTAAAGCGCTATTTCCTTTTCCTTCGGTTCTTTATGCGTCTCGAAGTAAGTGTAACCTGGAAACGAGCCAGTTAAATGTACATCAATCACCATTGAAGAGTAAATGACCATTCCGAGTATTGATTGGGAATCATGTGTACTTCACTCATCAGTTTAAATGATCATTTATCTGAATGGGATAGGAACCCAGGTTTCTTCACGCTTGACCTCAATATCGCGTGGTACATGCTGCTGCTGCCACTGCTGTATATATATAAAGTATACGAACAGCTTTTCAGGCTATTTACTTTGTTAGCGTCTTACACGGGCTCCGACTTTATTAAATCAAGATAGATAAATAAAGACTCTCTGGCTTGGTATCTTAAAGGGCATGACTCCCTTAATTACATGGACCATCCCCGTATAATTAAATTGTCTCTGAGTTATGGCGCTCCTGACTTGTTAGCTGGAAGGGGGATTAACCGCAGTCCACAATGCTTCAAAACATCACTAAGTTCAGAGAACCGTAGCAGTTTTTGTAACAAAAAGGACACTTTCTTCCTAGAGTAGAAAACACTGTGCAAGAAACTATAACCACCATAACTTGGCACCTCCAAATCAATATTATGCTTGTATCAAGGTCAAAAAGAGAGCTGACATCAAAACGAACGTCAGTTTGTGGTAAATGTTCTGAAACAGAGCTGGATCTATTTACTCAGCAGAGTGTGAACTGCAAAGCGAAAATATGTGACTAAAATAAAAGCATAGCTGCCACTGGCATTTCATCATCTGCATGATCTGCATTCCTCGACCGCTGACAGCATCCCATCTGTCAATTGTGCTGCATTGCGCTGCAGTTGTCTAGCGGCCCTTTCCTCTCTGCAACCTCACACGTTTACTTGTTGCACCAGGTCACGTGGTTACGAATTGGGTCATAATGCAGTGCTGCAGTGAGTTAATATGTTATTCGCTGGCTAGCATATTTCCTTCATCCTAGACTTCTCAATGATTGTAGTTAAGTAACTACCCATGCAAAGTAGCTACCCCTATATCAGAACATTACGCGAGTAGCAGTGCGTGGTAAATTATCTACGTTTACGCCATGTAATATATTTGCCTTTATCTGGTCTATAACGAGTGCTCAATAAATCCAGTGTTGGTTTTACCAATTAACTTGTTTACCCGCGCTTAATTAATGGTACAATTTACGTAACATACGAAGGTTTAATATGCTAATTCACATATAAAAAACCTATCTCTGCGCCACATAGATCTCGTCAATACAGATGGTTTTCTATGTTTTTGTTTGGTAATTGGTTTCATGAATGTTAATTATGGGTGTAAATATACGCAAACGCCAAAGGGTTTCAACTGACTTTAGCCTGGAGGAATGCTGATATTTCCAAAGGCAACTAAATATCAGTCAGTCACGAAAATATAGCAAGCGATATAATAAAAAGTTGTGATCATGAGAAACAGACTGCGTCCTAATTCTGTTTTCCGATCTGTGTTTAAAATTTCGAACCCAACAAGCAAGGTTCATGCTCGAGGGCCTCGGGGACAAAAGTACGTGCCAAAAACACACGTTCTTCGTGGTGCAATCTTTATCCAGACACAGCTGTGACACGCCCTGTTCTCATAAGACTCAGCCTGCATGTGCACTTGCTAAATCTCCCTTCCTAGACACCCTATCATCTTCTGGAGTCTGACGGGAAATATATTTTGCACTTGCAGACATCGAACGACGGTAACACGACTACTAGCACGCTGTCTTACGTGGTCAAGAAGGAAGACGCAGGGAAATACCTGGCGTGTCGCGCTGAGAACTCCATCATCTCAAGCGAGGGACTCGAGGACGGCTGGAAGCTGGAGGTGCAGTGTGAGTACCGAATGTGAATCTAACTTCATCGTGTGCAGAACTCGGGGTAATCTTGTTAGTGTAAAGCAGTGCCACTGCTGCAAATTTATTCTGACTAATCGGTTGGTTTGTGGTTTATGAATATCATGACTATAGGATTTCCTATTTCGATCACTGAGAAAATTTGAAAACGAAAATTTTAATTCCTGCGGAAAAACTTTCTTGTTTCAAGGGCATTATTGAAAATCTCAAAGTCAATCGCACACTGAAAATTATCGTAGTGTGAAACTATAACCTATTGATAGATAACATTACAGTTCATTGCACAATGAACATTTGGTAGCTATGTTTTACTTTTCTTGAATAAATACATCTCGCGTGCAGAAAAATTAGGAGCTATTTTTGGATCACAATCGACAAAGAGATCAGTTCAAATTACCCATCGACGCTAAGTCAACAGTTTAATGATTATTAATTCAATACCAGGCCATTTATCATGCGAATATGTTTGTGGTCGAGTTTTATTTGAGTAGGATTCGAGTTCATAATCCCCACTTTTCCACTATTGGTCTTGATTACAGCAGTTGTGTTGAGAGATGTAGGTCAGACAATATGTTTAAGCCTCTAAGCTGCACCCACAAGCACATTGAAAGTGGCAGCGCTGGAGTGAGCCCTCAGCAGCCGCAACTATTGAATGGAGCGACTGCATTTACGTCATGCAGAGACGCTGTGACGACGCCTCGAAGAAAAATTATAATCTGCCCTCCAATCGCCTATCTTTTTCAACAAATATAATGTACGATCAATATGAAATAAAATATGATCATCCAACTGAATATAGGGGAATTTCGCATTCAGATTTATTTTCTGTTATCATGTAGAACCTTTTTATGGAGTAAACAGGGCATATTCTTGCAATTTTTTAGATTGGTTCTTGGAACTCTCGAGCTTCAATCGTTTTTATAAGTAATTCTGACTTTACCCTTAAAATCTAGAGCGCGTATATTTCTCTCAACGAAAATGATTGATACCGATGTGTGTATTGGGCTACGATTCATCCGTTTCATTAAACAACCCCTATTAAATTTATAGGAAATTCGGCATTTTCCTACTCGAACTTTCAGTTGAAAACGGCCCTAAGTCCCAAGAATTCCACGCACATTGAACAAACACCAGAAGATCACATGCCGATGCAATTTTTCAGACAAGCGCACAGAACGTACTCGCATATTCATGGCCTGTAAAATGTTATGATAGTGTCCTGTTCTTTTTGTAAAGCATGAATAATTTATCTAGTTCCTGTACAATAATACGTGGCCTGGCCCGTGTGTGTGTGTGTTTGGCATTGCAGACACGCCCGAGGCGAAGATCCAGCTGGGTACATCTCTCAACCCAGACGCTATTCGCGAAGGAAGCGACGTCTACTTTGACTGCTTAATTAATGCGCTGCCAATCGTTTACAAGGTTGAATGGAGACACAATGTAAGCCTGTTTCATCAACTAATTAGCTTACCAATTTGATAGCTAAACACGTGTTTTCATGAGTAACCAGATCCTAATAAGACATCTCGCTAATTGCGTTTTCATAACATAGGCGTTATTAGATACTGAAAGCATTTCGGAAGAAAATAAAGTTAAATTTCGGTGGCGAAGTTATATTAGAACGCCGACCAAGTTTGTGCCGTTCATCGTTATCCTCCTTACCTATACCTCACCCCCTCCCCCTCTCGCCCCACCTACACACCTTACTACCCCTCGCTCTATCCTCAATGAGTCAACTTATGAAACTTTGAAATTACTATTTAAGTCTCGGAAACGCTTCAATTTACCAACTTTTACCTGGTGCTTAGTTAAAGCGGTAATTGTTTCATTCATCTGCATAATTTGCATGTCTATAGTAAATATGCTTTTAAAATATGCGTTAAATATAAGTCGTTGATCAAAATTGTTGTATTTAAGTAAAATGAGGTCGTTTGCGTGTTGACACATCTTCGACTTAGCATATTAATCGATAAAAGGGTACGCAGACCAAAAACCAGAGTGGTTCCTTCATATGAAATCATTGAACATCGTTCCTCAAAAATGTATCTGCATTTTTGACACAATTACCTTAAAATCAGAGGTGCAAAACCATAGATTTTTTGTTGTTTTTGTCTATAGGCTGACCTTGAAAAGCCTTCTAAATGAAATTTTTACAATTTTTGTCACATAAAAAAGGACAGACTAAAAAATAATTCACTGTGAGCCAGCTCCTCTTGTCACGCATATTGACGTACGAGAACGAGGGCTTCACGATCGCATTGAAAACGTATTTGCTGACAAGGGGAGGAGGTCCGACTGATGCCCTTAAACACCTAATCACAATGTTGCCCCCTTACAACAAATGGCAATGCAATGAGAGCGCAATGTAGCGAGACGTCATGGTATTGACAAGTATGTGACGTTTCAGGGCCGTACTTTGAGTCACAACGTTGGGCATGGAGTCATCATCAGCAACCAAAGCCTAGTGCTGCAGGGCGTGAGCCGCGGCAGCGCCGGCAACTACACTTGTGTCGGCTACAACACGGAAGGCGATGGCGAGAGTACCGCCTTCTATCTCAACGTCATGTGTAAGTTCTTGCCACCTAGAGTTGCAATTCTGTGACATGTTTTCTCATGAAACGAGAGGAAATGAGCGCGTTCCATTGTTGGCATTGACAAAATCAGATTTCATCTCATTTCTGCGCGCATTTCACTGGGAAAAATTATTACCGAATCACACTTCCCATAGGAGTCAGATATCCACAAACCAGACATCAAGACCACAAACACGGATTTAACTGTAACCCCAATCACAGGTGACGTTCAAAGCTGTTCGATGTTGTTTCAATGTAATAACAAATTAAAAACCCATGCGATGAGGCCCTGTAAAACATTCAAGGTAAAGTTTTAAATTTTTTAAATCCTGTTATTGCGACGCGCATACCAATAAGATAAAACGTCTATTATTATAGAAAATATCCTCCAGGAAAAGCGCACTCCAGCTCTGTTTGCTAAACTTCTGACCAGCAATAGGCTGTAGCATTACTGAAGAGTGAAGGAAGTTTTGGATAGTGCAACAGGCTCTCTACCGTTGATTATCAGTTACCAGTAGCTGCTCTCTGTAGAGCTAAGATTTGTGAAGGAATCTTCTTGTTGTGAGTTGTACCCTTCGGCAAGGACGTTAAGCCGGCGGTCCCCTTAGAGCACTTCCTAAGGATTAGGCTGCGTGCCTCTTCAAACTTCCAGTGGCATAGGTTTAGAAGAGGGAGGCACCCTCCCTCTCCCAACCTCGCCTTCGACCGATATTGATTTCTTATAATTACATTATTATTTTCTTGGCTAAAAACTTAAAGGTCGTCAGCAAAATCGAAGGAATCTGAAATTGGAAAGCAGGAAAGGGAAATGGTTTACGGCAGTCTTTTGCTGCCTTTTAGACCAAAACTGCCTGGATTTGCTTAGAATGGCTGGGACCAAAAGGTCAGATTTATAAACTCTCTATTCTGACCCCCCCCCCCCCCCCCC
>LVVV01432413.1:0-19556 GCA_001676325.1 Amphinemura sulcicollis | reverse complement strand
AAAAAAAAACAAGCTAGTAAAAATGCAGACGCTGTATCGAGTAGGCGAGAGCAGACTTAAACCTACGCCGAACGAACCGGCTAGAGTCCCACTAAAACTACCTTCACCTATCTTGTCTTGAAGCCGACTGACCGATCGCGCTACGCTCAATCTAGGCATTCGACAAAAAGAAAACACGTGAAAGCGACTGTCTGATTGGCCGCCTGACGTCACAATTCACCCACGAATAAAGTCTCTATCTGTACCAGAATGAAAGATAATCTGTAATCGGGATGTCTATCGAGTGTTATCTGTTGTTTGTAAGTGGTCAAGGTGCATCCAGGCTTTTGCAACATCCGACCGTCGAGGATTTGTAAACGGTCAGAAATTCCGCAGTGTGAGACTTCGTTCTCAGAAGTCGAAATGAGCTGCGACTGAAATTACCAATGAGTTGCTGGCGCCGATCCTTGGCTATGGATGTTTAATATTTTTGTCGAGACTGCAAAAGGAGTTCCATAGTTATTATCATCAAATATAAAATAAATATAAAGCCCACGGTGAATTCCAATTAGTGGAGAAATCAATTTGAAAAAATTACAACAAAGTTTAAAAAGTAAGTCCGTAATAAAATGACTTGAAAGTTGCCTAATTAAAATTGCTTGTCTGAAATCGTAAGATGTTAACTACCTATAAGAAAAATTATAAATAATACGATTTCCCTACGTAAGCACATAACTTCGAACGGCTAAATGTAGACAATCGCTCCAAAATTGATCTCCAAAATGATTCTCCAAAATTGGCCACCAAATTGGTCTAGCAGGAAATTTCTCTTCTCGACGAAACAATATTATTTCCTTTGTCACCCAAATTTATTAATTGGGGGCTGAGAAAATTGTACACAATCCACTCAAACTAACTGGAGCATCTGGCGTTTTTCTTCATCTCTTTTAATGCCTTGCTAATGGTTTTTAGCGTTCACTGTTCTTTGCAAGGAAGCTTGTGGTCAATAAACAATTTTTGAAACAATTTTTATTGTAACATCGATGCAAAAACCAGTCATATATATATATTTATATATATATATATAAAAGAAATAAAAGACAAACTAATCGACTATATACGTTCAATCTCTCAAAAATGATCCGCCTTACGGTATAAATTCATCTGGGGATTTTCTAAGGTAAAGTTTTTCATAATTCATTTTGTGAAAGTCCGTTTTAGATATAATGCACTCTTCCGAAGAAAGGTCATTTTAAATGATAGGTAAGAACCAGACGCTTGACAAAATATTATCTAGATAACAAAGATGAGGGCGGCCAGACGAGCTCCGTCGAGGGTAGACTGCCCGCAACGCAATTCAGAGCATACTTCTTATCCTTGCCCAGCTATTGCCCAGCGGGGCTGAATGAAACGAAAGCAGTTGCCATTTAAACAAGCTCCGAATTTCAAGCCTAACCTAACTGTTAGTCGAGCTGCGAAAACCGTTAGACTGTTTAGTAGGTACGTACTTTTTACAAAAACCAGAAAAACGATACAAAACAATAAACTCGTTCGAGTCTTAGGAAAATTAAGTCTCTTTTAGATATCGTGAGTGTATATAACACCGTTTATTGTTGTGCTATCAGACATATTTTTTAGTCCGATGTATTGCCAACTTTTATGAAGATTTGATTGGTTTCATTTGAAAAAAAAAACTGCATCCTCCTGATAGCGATCTTGACGTAGGTAGAATTTGACAGATTAAATCGGATTAGGGTTCTGCGACAATGGCAAATATCGACGCTATCTAATCAGAGAGAACAGAGATATGATGGCCAAACGGATAATTGAAATAAGTAAAGCATGAGTAGAGTATGACTTAAGTATCAAACGTAGGTACAATACAATAGATGTCACAAGCGTACGTTCCGACTACACTTAGGGCGAGTTTCAATCGGAGCTCAAGTGAAGGGAGGTTTGGTGTGAGTTTCACTTCCACAGGCCAATGAATGCACCTCGTCCTATCAGTAAATATTAACAATGATGACTTCTGGTTCTTGCAACTGGCAGGGAGCCTTTCCTTATTTCAGCTGAGCTAAGATTAGCTCAGACTCCGGAGCCTCTGAGCATGGAACTGTTCCGAGAGGCTCAGGATGTCCTAACGGCCATATGTATGTTTTTTTCTTCTTTAGAGTTGGATTTTTCCTTGGGTAGTGATGCCAATAATCGGACTAATACAGAGAAAAACCTATATCGCTGTTCGGTCAAAAAACTGATAAAATATGTGATAAAATATTAAAAACTGTAGCATTTGAAGGCATAATTATCTTCTTGGCTCATTATCTAAATATGGTATACTTGATCCGTCTGATATGTTTTACACATGACCGGTATTTGAAAGAAATCACACTGAAAATAAAATATCAAGTAGTATTGAAAACGCAAGCTGTGTGCCCTTGAGTAGAGAAATTAAAAACACTTTTAAATGTCTGTTTGGGTATAGGAGGAACCATAGCCAAACTTCCATCCTTGCTGACTTTATAGCCTTGCGGGCTCTCTAGCGAGGCAACGCGCTACTCATTGCAGGACGGAAGGAGGTATATGTCACAGGGGATACGTAGATGCAACCGTTTGACAAGTAAAAAGACCAATTGAATATAAAAATATATTTATAGCCAAATAGTAATTTTTTGTCACACACCTTCGGTTAGCGATTTTCAATGTGTCCAATTTATACGTACAGAAAATTAATTTTGTTCAGAAGCCTCCGAATTGATGTTGTAACTCCACCAGATTTTGCTTGAGAATCCAAAATTCCCTCTTGAGTCTCGTTCCTATAATAAATTCATCTCTTTAACAAATTGGTGTGTGCAGGTGTAGGGACCCATATAATAAGTATGTATTAATAATTACTTGCAATTATTCGTGTGTGAGGAAGCGTCTGGCACAGATACAGATTATATACCCAAGAAGCCTTGGTTGTACACAATTTCTATCAAAAAATGACATTTTTGATGAGGACTTCATGCTTGTAACAGCTTTTGAACAAAACAATACTTGCAATAGTATTTGCTTACAATGTCTAAAATCTAAATAGTTGTTTGCCTAGATTATTAAATACCTTTGACAACTTTGTTTTGTAGCAATCAGAAAAATATTGTTGCTGACATATTGTTTCCAATACAGAACACAAAATTTTGGTCAATTTTAGACGGCTTAGCTCACGCTCTAACACTACTAGTGCGATAATTATTGAGGAAGATCGTGAGCACTGCGAAGAACCGGACCTCAGCCATAAAAAACCCGCGATTTACTGTTGATACTGCTAGCCTTACCCGATTTTGTGACAAGGTTAAATAGCCTAGGAATAGTGTGCAAGTTCTGTACCACAATCTTTTTCAATACAGGTTCAATTTATTTGTAAAATCATACCTATTCCTTGCCAGGGTAAAAAAATCATGTAAATGCAGTAACCATATTTTGTTTAGACAGAGGAGCTTACTATCGTACCTACTAGTTATTAGAAACAAGTGGGATGGTTAGATGAAACTTGAAAAAAAGGTTAACAATTTAGCAAATTGTGGTTTTTACATGGGCAAAATATGCACAACACGTTTTCATATGGACAATTGTCTTTCACAACAAAACTTCATTTACAAAAAAAAATACTGATCACACTTACTTTTGTAAGCCTATACAATAATACTTTATATTTTATAATATCATCTAATAGTGAAATAAATAGATCTCTACATTGTACAAAATTATAAGTACATTTGCTAAAAATATCACACTTGCCTGAAGGCATGGCAAAAAAGCTATGTTATTGTTAGGCTTATGAAATCCATAACATTTTATAATACAGAAAATTGAGATTGATGTGGGTCACATTATAAATACAATTCACGAAGAGAGTCCATAATTGACAAAATGCTGACTATTTGTGCCTCTTGGCTCCAACTGTGGCTGTAATACTCTAAAACGGTAGGTTTTATAAAATCAATAAGTACTTTTGTTCATAACACTCAGCCAAAATTGTCATGTTTTCTATCCATCAACTCATAACTGGCAACAATCGTTTGTCAGAAGCAGACATAACTACTCTTCTGTATTTTCATACAGCAGAATATACCTGACTAGACTCGGAATAGAACTATATTCTGAGGTGTCAGAACTGAATTGGTCTCATAGGACCAACTCACATTTGCCCACTGGTGATCGTACAGTTCTTATCGAGATTATCGGGCGTCACAAATGTAACAGAATCTTTCCCTGATGACATGTCAATCGACTTGGAAGTGCCAGCAATGGAACCCAAGTTGTTGCCCATTGACTTGAGACTGCTGAGGCTGTCCATCGTGAAGCCCATCGGCGAAATAAACATGTTACTGAGATTGCTCGAAGAAAGCAAGTTTGTTGAAGATAGCGCCATGTCTCGTAAGCTACTTGATGAGAGTCCGAGGTTCGTCAAATTGCTACTGGATCGCGCCAAGTTGCTAAGGTTGTTGGACGAAATCGAGGGTCTGCTTGCGTCCGAAGTGAGTCCAAGCAAAGAAGAGGCCGAGGGGAAACTTCCACTGGCAAACAGAGCACTGGCAATGTCCGAGCTCATCATCATATTGTTGTTGTTTGGTTTCGCAGAGTTGGGCATCGGAATGTTAGGAACGAGAAGGTTGACGCGGTCGAGGTTTGAGGGACTTGTGTTGACTGTGTTTGGTATTTCGGAAAGGTTGAACGACTTGTTCCCATTCTCAGAGTCGTTCGATACAAGGTCACGGATGAACGTCCACAGGATTCCGTCGCTTTGATCTCGAGGAAACTTGGAGGTGAGAGTATTCTGTAATTGAAATCACTGGTTTGAGAGAGCTGTCAAGTGAACAGATAGTATTACGTTGTCCTCTAAAAAACAACTAATTTGGGTGGAAGGCAGAAAAATGCACAAATTAATTTTACATGAAAATACAACACTTATTCAGAGTGAGTATTGAGAAAAAGTAATCTGTTATCACAATTTACAATCGAATAATTCATAGTTGCTGTTGATTTTTTATCATTATTTCTCACAGTGAGATACTATTATGGGAGCTAAAATTTTTGTCTACATGAATACTACAATTTAAGATCAACAAATTAAGTCTCCCATTGCAAGCCATAGAATTGCACTTTAATTGCCAACGGATTGTTCTCACCTTGAGTTTGTCGAGGTATGTTGTGCTTCCTTTGTATTTGTCTGCAAAGTTTATGAAGTCGCTCTCCTTCTTGTAGAAGTCAACGCAACGTTTCTAGAAGCCCAAGAAAATGCACAATCTAAGGTTAGTACAAGCCAACTCTCTGGCGTTATTACAGAAGGCAATCAGCATTATTGGCCCTCTGCCTTCTCAAGTCGCATTTTTGCAGCAAATTTTACAAAGTAGCTAACCATTTCGTTGAGAGCGTCTTGAGAGAGGAAATTGTCCTGTACAACGCTGTAGTTCATCAACATAGACTTGCTGTACTCGTTGGGCTTCATTTCGGGCGGCGGCATCACCCAGTAGCTAATCACTGTAGACTCCAGGCTCGTACTGTCTGGGTTGTATGGAGCTGAAACAATAAGTAATCCAAGAATTGAGCCACTGTTACTTGTACTAAACGGTTAATTTTTTGGGAGCCATAATGTTGTACATCCAGAATAATTTTACAACTACAGTGAGTATCTGCAATGAGCTGGGCAGTGAACTCTGTATGTTTTATTTGGGAGCTGCACGATTCCAAAGTCTTCACTTAATTTTAATTATTTCAAACCGATACCTTACTAAAAAGTAATATAGCATTCCATTGAAAAATGATCTTTCTTAAATTAAACTTATAATTAAATACAAAAAATGAGACAATTACGATCTACCTGGTAGCTAATTTAAGTTCCAAATCGCTTAGGCTGACTTACAGCAGATGACCCCGACGCAGGGGGTGTAGCTTGCGTCACTGTTGCCCTTCATCTTAATCTGGTAGTCAAGCTGTGCGTCGATGTCACGTAGCGTGGGTGTGGCGGCGGCGTGAGGATGAGAGTGGTACCAACCGACCAGTGTTAGCCTGCGTTGTTCAATTGCTCGGTAGATGTCTGCCTCCACCATCGGGGCCAAGTCTCGGTCCGCCAGACGTGAACGACATGGGAATGCGTGTGTTATCGCAAGGTCTGCAAATATGATGCAATGTAAAGATGCGGTCATGGAAAGGGTGGAATGGGGTACTTTTACTTGGTTAAATTGTTGAATTTATTTTGATATGGCAAAGAAAATGGAGCACTCTGCTACACGCAATCAGTAGCAGGAGTGTCCCTGGTTGAATAGTGAGACATAAGTCTGGATCTAGAGCTTTTTTTCTGGTTATTTCATTGTACATTATATAGTACTTGACTAGTTAGACATTGTACTACTAGTACATTACATAGTACTAGACTAACTTGATCTCATACAGAGGTCCCCGATATTCCATACGATTTAAATTATCGCCAATTATTAAATGCTGTAACCCATGAATGCAAACTTACAACCATGTAGTTTCTCTAGTTTTGAATATTGAATAACCACGAGATTTCACTACTATCTGCGTAAGAAGCTAGCAACACTTACTGTGAGCATTGACGTCCCAATTGCCTGCCAAGTACCCAACTACTTCGGATGTAGTAAGATGACAGTGTAAGTCCATGACGAGGACAGCGTTCGTTGCCATCGATACCAGGAACGGCTGGATTTTGCTGATGGAAGAGAAGGGTGTGCTCTCGACAAGTGTGTTGGGGTCACTGGAAGTACAAACAATCGAGATCAACAATGACTGAGGACCCACTAGCAAGCGAAGCCATTTCTACTTTACTTGAAGATCAATTTAAGCCAAATATCTTTGCCAGATGACCAGCTTTTAATGATATTAATTTAATTTTCCTTACCCACAATGTAGGTAATATTTTTATTAAGTATCAAAATCTATTTCAAAAATCTTAAAATGCCCAAGCAAGCATATGACCAGACCTCCAGATTTTTAGTTTGGTGCTTTCCATTAATGAGCAATTGGATTTGGTGATATTTTGGCACTTATTAATGAAACCCGTGCAGATGGATTTGGCGCTTACTGGTTGAGGGCTCTATTCCCAAGAGAGTGATGCTTTACAACAATTCGCTGCTGGATTGGTACCGGCGCTGGAGTCGGCACACTTTCCTTCTCCATTTCTTCTTCAATGCCGTCAGATCCTTCGTTTTCTTTGTTCTGTTCTATTTTTTTTCTCTTGAACCATAGGTTCTTGTAGGCATCCAATTTTTTGCCACGGTACTTGACCGAAGCCCACCCACAACCAGATTTCTTCTCAGGATTGATTATTCGCTTGCAGTGAATAGCCCAAGCACTAGGAGAAGCAAACACGATGTCTGTCTCTTGAGACTTTATCTTGCCGTCGGGAAGCAAGTCGCCAATAAATCTCTGACCCTGCAACAAATGAAACTGAATTAAAAAAAATATTGTTGATACTCTATTAACTAGTACCAGTACAAAGCTGTCCTCTTTCAGCACAGCATTTCAATCAAACTAGAAGCAGGGTATAAATAAACAATGATGACAAGCAATGGCGGAAGAAGCGAAAAAAATAAGTAGGTATGCAGATTTCAGTGCAAGATAGTTGATGGTAATGTGTGAATAGGTGGTGTAAATGTGGAAAATTGGAAATATGAAAAAATGCTGGATAAAGATCTGGCTAGGAGAAAATGCTGATATGTAGATGCTAAAAGAACCTAGATAGAAAAACATAGTTTATTCAAAATGTGAGAATTTTTAAAAAATTGTATGTATCCAAAATGGTGCGAGGTGACAGAAGAGATAAATGACAACAACCGTGCGACATGACTGTACAGAGAACAGCAATCGCTCACCAGATACTCGATTGCCATGGCACTCTCACCAGGACTGAGAATGTCGGCGGAGAGCAACATCTGAAGAGTGACGGTTTTACCCGTAGGACCAAAGCCTATTCGACTGCGGCCAACACCACTCTCTTCAAACTCCTGAGAAAACCAGTACCATGAACCATGTCTATTTAAAAGAATTTGGTAATTTCTTCTTCATCAAATGCAGTAACCAAACTTTGTCAAGATCAAATGTCACCAAACAATCTCAAGAAAGATTTAATTAATTTTTTGGTAGTAACAGGTTGTTCAGGAGGATAGTAAGCATGCACAACATAAGCACCTCATCAATAAATTCCTCATCTTCCATTTCTTCTTCTACATCCCCTTTCCCCTCGGAATGTTCCTCCGGCTGCTGCATTATTCACCTACAAAAGTACATTAGTAATTGGCATTTTCTCACCTAAAATGTAAAAAGATTTGTAAACAACACTAAAAAGTGGAGGTTAGCCAGGAAGCTAGTCTAATACTGTTTTCAATACAGCTGCTACGGTTGATTGGGTTTTAGCAACGGACTCTCAACAGTTTAGGTTTTAGTCATTACAACTATGGTAGTTAGACATAACTTCAGAAAGCTCACCCTCCACCTGCATTGTAGGCAAGTTTAGTGTAATTTCTACTGTGTATTGTTGTTTTGGGGTGTTATCAACATCATATTTAAATATGGTTACAAAGCTTATAGATAGAACCGAAGATGAAAAATGTATTTGCCTCGTTACTAAAATAGCCCTCACCGACAACCAACAAATATAGAAGATTCATTCCAGTAATTTTAACGATGTAAAAGAAGAGGTAAAAGAATCTTCAATGACGACAAAGGTTCTCTTTCTGAGCAGTGATTACAAGATATAACTTTCTATGATATTACTGTCAATCTTTAAACTATTCTCTTCACTCTGTGAATGAAATCAGTCACTCCATTTCAATGACTTTATTACGCGCACGCCTCGGACATTCTTTAATTAATAAAACTAGGTTTCTTACCCAAGTTCAAAACACCAACGTCAAATCTGTCAACTGGAAACAAACAGCTACTTCTTTAGCGTCCTTCTTGGCCCTCCGAAGCAGTGTCTAGCAAGTTGGCAGCACTCAACCCCATACTGGTCCTGCCGCCTTAAAGTGCTGAAATATTTTCAGTGTCTGCTAACAAGGTGCTCGCATGGGACTATTTTATTGATAAGAAAACATTGTGGTTGTCCGTATTAAATATTTGACGAAATTCCTTTCATAATAATTCGATTTTGGTGGAATGAATCGGCGGTGGCACAGTGTTCATATTATTCAGTGTCGCCAACAGACAGTAGAGCAGCCTTTGACTATAAGAACTAAGAAAAATCCTTTACAAGAGACAGCAGCAAGAACTATGTATAAATTTTTTTTTTGAAAATTATCTATGAAATTACAACCTAAAACTTCCAATTGACTTATTTTGAAAATGAAATAAAAACAGATGTTAAGATATTCGCTCGTAACTCAACAAGCGATTTCGGGTGCGTCTCTAATTAGTATTGTATGCCTATATTTGTTTTGCTGCATTGACATGGACCCTACTATTTGTGCCGTATTCACCCTGCGTATTCGGGATAAGTCTGAGTTTTTGTTTGGGGTCGGGAATTTAAGACAAGTTTCTGACTAACAGCCAGTTTAAAACCCGACCTTTTAAATACATATTTATAATGGCAACTGATATGGAAAGCATCAAGATCCTTGCTCAAGCTCTCGAAAAGCAAGAATTAGATGTACGTTTTTATGACAGCTGGAAACCTAACCTTACTATCAATCTCCACACCAGTTTAACCATCACATCTGTATAGCATTAAACTGCTTTGATTTATAACCAATCAATTATACTTTAATTTTGTTACTCATTTTTCAGAGCCCTACTGGAGTGGTTGCTCCTGAAATATATGCTCAACTACTTGCTATCTACTTATTTCAAAACAATCTGTAAGTAATGTACTATCTCTTGCTTACCTATTCTACCTGTTTGTCAATATGCAGGATGAGAAGCCATCATGTTCATTGGAACATTAGCTTTGCCATCAGTTATGTGTGTAATTCTAATCTTACACAACAGTCCAAGTTTGACGTCAGGCTGCACGGTCCCTTTGCTTTTAATAAGCTGCTGCATGTTGCCACACTGCCAAATGTTCATCTGATCGCATGTCAGTTTCTATATACAGAAATTTCACCAATCTTTGTAAAGTCTCCCTTATGATTTGGCAGCTTCAAACTGCAGTTGACAGTAGAAAAGTATAGATCTATCGTTGTAAATCCTTTTTTTACCTCCCTAAGTTACGTAAATATCGCTGAAAAGCATTTTTTTTTGCTTCTTTAAAGTCACCTTTTTCACAGCTGTAATGCCAAAAACTTATGGAAGCGCATTCCACCATCGGCAAAAACTTCACACGCAGAACTCGGACTTATTTGGAAAGTCGGACAGAATATATGGCGGCGAGACTTTGCCGGAGTGTACACAGCAATGTCCGTTGAATGGTCAGAAAATGTATCCCACATCATGGCTGCATTACTTGGTATGTATGGAAACAGTTTCATAGATTTATTTTTTCTCTGGTAGTGAAAAAAGTTATAGAAACTCAATTATTTTTTGATTTCACAGTGAACTTTCGCAAGCGGGCATTGCACCTAGTTTCTAGTGCTTACTCATCTATAAGTTTGACCGACTTGGCGACAATTGCTGGTCTTACCGTGGAGGAAACGATCGGTCAAGCAACGGCCCAGGGATGGCAAGTGGACGAGTTGTCCAGGATCGTGAACCCTTGCAAACCTCCCCCAGAACCGCATCACATCACTCCAAGCGAAGATCAACTAAACAAGCTCACTGAGTTTGTTTCATTTCTTGAAAATTGATTGTTTCTTGTGTCCTGTCTACCTATTTTTAGATTCTGTGTAAAGAAATAAAAATAATCTTCTATCTGGAGGAAGCTGTGGTTCATTAATCTGGGTGTGGAACTTGAGTCCTGTCATTCCCATTGGAATTGCACTAATTACGAAGTGCAAATTAATAAACTTAACATTTTTTTAAAGTAAAACCACAAATATAGTGTAAATTAAAACCATTCAAACCAAACATTGATAATGACAATTTTCTTCAAGACATTTGAAGTTGAACTGTTCCGCAATTTAGACTGTGTGATTTAATGAGGAAGGTATTGGCTTAGACGTATTGGCATTGAGGTACTTTATGGACAGATTGTGATGTTGCTAGCCATTGGACAGGAACCTCTGGACCTCAGCAGATTGCCTTAATAAATCACATTGATAAAATTTCATAATTTTCTATGAATGAAACAATATTTGAAAAGGAAAGAAAAATATGTTAACATTTTTTAGGTAAATTAATACATCCAATCCAATCCAATTACCAATGGAATTCCAATGGAATGGATTCCATTTCCAATGGAAGCAACAGGCTGATTTTTGGCGTTTGAAAAACGGTGTGTGAAGTTTGGTCGGTTGATTGGTTTGCAACGAGAGCGCGCTAGTAGTAGCAGGTTCGTTCTGTGCTGTCCATGGTTTTTACGAAATTTCCCGGTACGCTTCGAATTAACCAATTTGAAATCCGGAGCTTCAAAGTTCAAACCTTCTTACAAACCAAACTCGGTTATTTTTTTATAAATATGTACAAGCTATCTAAATAATATGTATAAACAAAACAGTGCTTTAAAAATCAAATGCTTGCGAATGTATAGGTACCTACCCTCTTCTACCACAATCAGTAACTTGTAATTGTTTGTTTCATCAATTATCAATATTTGATCATATTGCCGCTAGTTATCGTTGTTAATTTTAATTACAGCGAACTTGGGTGTCGTGTCTGTTAAGAACGTTACATACAGTTGATTGAGTCCATTTGGCCACGCTACCGTTGATACGAATGACTAATGGGAAATCAAGTGATGGGTAGAGGAAGGAAAGTTTATTTAGTATACGTATCAAATTCGCACCATCAAGTTTGGCTACTAGTCGGACCAGCGAAACCCGTCGACTGGAGCTTGAAGTCCTCTGTGAATGCATTCAATGATGTTATAATAAATAGAACAGAATAGATGCACTGTAAAAAACATTTGTATGACCATAATTTTAATTTATAATTGCATCTGTGTGTATATATATAATGAGTCATGACTGGTAATCACTAATCTTATATTGATATTTGAAATATAATTAAAATTTAGCACACACATAATATTATAATTTCAATTGCTGCAGTTACACTGTAAGTATTTATTTCCAGTTCTAAGTACCTTGGCGTTTGGACACGTTTTGGCCACAGTTGCTTTGTCATCGTGAAGACCTCAGTCAGGAGGACCGCGGAAAATGTACAGCGAGTAAAACAGATTCCTACCGGACACAGTCCTCGGTAAAATACTGACTGTAAGCCGATCGATATGGAACACTTCTTATTAATTTTTACTTGGGTAAAATCAGTAGAAGCTATACTGGTCCCTTATTTAGTCGAAACTGTTGATACGTCATCGAGCTCTTCGCATCTGAATCAAACGAAAAAAATATAGCGAGCACATTAGCGTAGCGACTTTGATGGCTGTATTACTTAAATTAGTGAATTCGTTCAAGCTTCAACCTTCGTATGGTAGGTAAGTAGGAAAGGTAGCATATTATCTTGGGTGGTAGGTACATTTTTAAATCGTATGTGAAGCCGATACCGAAACATTTGGATACACATACTATTTACACAAGCATAATATCATCATGCTGTGCATGAACGTAGTAGGTCAGTTGATATTCATACAGAGTTACCCCCACCCCCACGCTACAAACATTCTTACATCAGCCCCACGCCAGTATTACGAGCATTAATGCCTAAACGATTTGACACAAACACATTACAACTCAATCTGTCGTGACAGTGGTAGACGTGAGACAATACAATCATACTGCGGGTCCGTACTTGACAGAAGCCGCGGAGGACGTTGCAATAAATCAGGCAGATTAATAATACTCAAGGAAATAGGTAATAGTAGATAGAGACTCATTAAGCGAACCATATATGGAGGAGAGAAAATTCCTCGCATCTTAAAATTCCCACGGGGACAGTACGTGCAACGTCGTTGCTAATTAATACTCGCATTTTTAATAAACTAGTGCATTCTTAGATCACACGTCACAGTTGCACAGAGCATTCTGTCATCTAACTGCGGTCGAGATATGCGATGGGTATGCAACTCAAATTATTTTATTTTATTTATGTTATTGTTAGCATATTGCACGAACGTATTTTTAAGAGTCCTACTCATGTATGATAAGAAAGTTTACATAGATAATAAACTGCTGACCACATATGGCATAAGGGAACGTTACTGGCATTTCCCAATCAACGAAGTCTGAATAATTTATCAATAACAGGATGAGGTTCTATTATTTCCCTTCTCCAATCGTGACCGGTGACTGACAGCGTTCGTGATCGAAGGGGATGAAGAGCCGATCGAATATCTATACCGTGGTACATAAGCTCACACATCACGGATGCAACCAGCCACAACCGCCAGCACATAGCCTCTCACATTTTCTCTTTAATCAACTGTTAAATGAAGCCAGCTGGTCGAAATAAGAGCGTAATTACCTGTGGTATTAAATGGTTAATTTTAAAGTAGGAAGTTATTTTGAATTGTTTGCCCGTGCCAGGTGGCTTATGGTATGCTTGTAGCTGGATACCTCCCCGGCGAGGTGAGCTCGTGCGGTGACCACGTGGACCATTCCTATTGTTCAAGCTCGCCAACTCTCTTTTACAAAATAATGTAGTGGGTGACACAGAATCGATCAGGTGAAAATTTGATTTGAAAGCTGAAGCAATCAGCCATCACGGAGATATCAGGTTTTAATATTAGATTATAAGGGTATTGTGTGGGCAATTGAGTTGTTTTGATGTTATCTGCTTTTTTTGAATAGTTTCCTAAGTGCAGAGGCGAACCTGCAATGAGTTGCAAGCAAATGTTCCATTGCCTTAGAAATGTCATTGCGGTAGGTTTAGGAATGAACTCTCAAATTTATCTGAAATGATTACAGATTCTTAAAAAAATTAGTTTTTTTATCGATATGTTACACAGGTTCTACAATTGACTGGATTGGTAGTGCAGGATTTTTCTGAATGATTATTTTGGCAAAAATCGTGGTGGTATAATAATTGTAAATACAATTCGGTAAAAAACTGACCTATACGCCAAAGCCTACCACGCCAAATAACTACTAGGTATATAGCATTTCCCAGTGTGATGGGCTCTCTCTAATCTATGTTATGTGATCTCATTACCAGGATCTAAATCTTTTGGTTAACCACATTCGGCTTCTTAGGCATTGCGGCAGCGTAAACAAATCGACAAGATAAATTATATCCCACTAAGTACCTACATACAAACTATAACAATAGTTAATAAATAAACCTACCACATTATTACTTTAACACATGTCCAATATGCGAGTACCAGAAATATTTCGGAGTCTCGTGTCTCTGAAATGTGCAGTCTTTGTAACCTGAGACCACTTTCGAGTGCATTGTTTACGATGTAAGATGCAGTTTAGTCTGCATTCAGCTCAATGCACTTGTCTTATTTGCGATTGAAATCATGCTAAGAGGTTGTTCCGAAATCCAGTCCAGACTAGTGCAAATCGACTCGGGTTGTGCAACGATAATTTTCTTTCGCAACCAAAGAAGAACCTGAAATATGCTGAAATTATGGACAGTCAATGAAACCTTTGGGACAAGCTAAACCCAGGATCACGATATGAAAGCAGACTTGGATATTCTTCCAGTTCAATAGTTTCGATAATCTAATTAAATTATAAATCTATCGTCTTCAACATTCGAATTTGAATCCGTGAAACTTTGCACCAAAAAGCAATAAACCAGTTGCGAATTGATTATTAGCGCATGCAGAATAAAAACTGGGCGTTCGCGAAACGGCCAAATTTAATCCTATAAATTCGAATATACCTGAGACGTTGGGCCTGATTAGCACAGCCACTGTGTGAGAACCGGACCAAGGCAAGATGAACTAGTAAGTATTGTGGTAAAGTGAGTTCTGATCAGTTTTCGCAATTTACTCACTGGCGGGCACTGTGAAAGAATAGATACTATACTGGTATTTTTAGTGGGTCTGGGTACAGTCTACCCTACGAGGTTGTAGAGGGCTTCCAAGAGTGTCGATATCCTGAACATTTATTTATGACTCATTGGAAATTGGCCAATCTTTTGGGAACGACATGAAAGCTCGGAGATTATTCTGCCAATGCGCACCGATTTAGTCTCGTATAATGAGGTACAACTACACATGCTGCCTTGGGTCACACATCCGATTATGATTTAAGTGCTACCTTTTTCAGATGCTCAAATGACACACAATAACTCTGATCAGCTCGATTGCTTTGTAAATTATTGATACAGGTAGCTATCAACACCGTTGTATTTTATTGCAAGCTAGAAACCGCATTTCACTACCGCGGAGTTCTCTTCTTCCCAATGCGTCCGGCAGATCTCTGTTCTGTTTCGAGCGAATGCTCCTTCGGGATAACTTGTTGCTGGTTGAGCTAGGTCATAAGCACCGCCGTCGCGACGCATCGCCTGGACATTCGGAATTATTTTTAAATCGCGTTTCTTCCTCGAAATCGTCGCGAGACGCACGATTCCCTGCCGTACCCTGCCGTACCCTGCCGTACCCTGTCGATGGCCGCGGTGGCTAAATCTGTACCACAAAGGGGTCAGTGCTTCGTCGACTGTCCTCGGAATGGACGTGGCGCGTGCAAAATGTGCGCAATCGGGCGCATCGCGGCGCAAAACTATTTGGGGTATTTTTTTGCCGAAGCGTATATAGTTGATTTTTTGGCCGTTAGCTGCATTTTGATGGGGGTACTAAATTAGACCTTGGGCAGGTCAGTGCTTTCTGAGCTGTGTGTGGAATGGCGGTGTGCAGGGATCGAAATAAACACTGGACAGTATAACTACTGCGAATCCGACTGTGATCCGATTTATGATGCCTTCTAGAGCGTGGTTTAATCACGCGAGCTATAAACGTAATTTACTTTAATTTGGTTAATTATCAATTGTTTTCGCTGGTGAAATTTTAATGAGCTTTTCATATTTACCTTTTCTGCTCTTGGCTAATTTATTAACTTATTGCAAATTCTTAATTAACCCGCGACTAACTTCGTTTCAGTTATTATTGTAATATCTCTATTTAAACCATGGAAACAAATGTTAATGCGACCTCCTCAGAAGAGACTTGCATGAAAAAGTGCATCAAGGGTGGCCTAATATATACCAGAAGATTAATTTTAAACATCTGTGTTGACCAGTTTAATTGAGAGAGCGCCAAGTCTAGAGCCAGCGGCCAATCTAATAAGTTATTGCATGCGAAGCCAAAAATTGTACTTTGTATCTAGACAAAGATATTACCTACACTTGTTTACCCAGCGACAAACTAACATCTGTATCTGCTAAATAATTAATTACCGGGCTAATTTGGAAGATCTTTCGATTACAAAGTACAACGCTCTCACTCTAACGTCTAAACAAATCTATTCACGCTTGCTTGGTGACGAGGAGTAATTGATAAATTTTAGTTGATCAAATTTCTGTAAATTAAATTAGAGCCAAAACCCGTCGGGAATTGATGGAAATGCACTAGAAAATAGAAAAGCGAGACGCACCGCGTCTGGTAACCGCTCGACAAGGTAAATGACCAGGCAAAGGATTTTTCCGTCTCCCAAGGAATGGCTCTTCTGGCCACGGGCCAGTTTTCTAAGACACAGTCAACAAAGCTCACGTAGAGGTAGAGCTCGCTCCTAGAACACATTCATTGAATAATTCGGTGTTCGGCCAACTAGCATCACTTACGAGTTCTGCCCCATTAGGCGCGCCGCCGTTGGCCCAAAAGAAACAGCACGGTATTCAAAGACATTAAAAAAACATTTTTTTTTTTGGTAAGTATACATCCTTGAAGTCAACGGTGCGCGGTGCCTAGAAAAGCGACTGATTTTCGCGAGGTCTTTCTTGACTGCGGCTGAATTTATGTTTGTACTTTCGGTTGTAAGATTTATGCATGAGACATTACCGAGACGAGACGTTCCTCTATTCCAATAATGTCTTGGGACAATCGCGCCCCGAACCGTCTCTTGGACGCATCGAGTAACTGCCGCGGGCAACGGCTGGGGCTTGCACTGGGAAATCTAATTGAAATATCAGCAGATAGGAATCGTGTCTTGAAAATAAAAAGTAATAGGCGATCATATATAATTAGGCGAAGATTTCCGAAACACGTTTAAGGCACTGCTAATCAGTTCTGTACCCGCGCTTTTTCTCGATAGCGATATGTGCCGACAACTGACTTCATATCAGATGGATTTCTGGTAAATGTTCGGACAAATCATGTACCAATACGTAGACGACGCCAATAGTTACACGCGCTAATTGCATGCGTGATCATAAAATGATCACGGAATCACGTATGGTACCTACTGACAAACAAATTTCTCCAAAACAATTTAATGCTATTTCAATTCTGAAACCTAATTTCAGCCATTAGCAAAACAGAAACTGATAATTTGTTCGTTCATATGAACCATTCGTGCGTATAGTATTTTCTTTCGGTGCTGCCTCTTTTATCACTGCAATCAGGCGTTTCTTATTATTGGTTAGATATCCTGATCGTCTGAAGAAATAGATCAATCATTCGACAGGTTCTAGATGTTTCGACTCGACAACGAATGCTTGGCATTGTCCGCCAAAACAAATCACGAGCAATATAACAATGCATTTGAGTGGCGAGTGAATTTGTTTAATTGGGCACCTGCCACGCGGTGCATCGCGATCGCAACGCGGAAGTTATTTTTGGAGGGACAATTTTCAATTAACTCATCATTGAGGTGATGCGATTGTTCGGTTGGTTTTTTTGTAGGCACCATCAGCATCCAAGTGTGCTTTGCTCCTAATTTTGCGGTCTGATGCTCTGATTTTGATAAAGATATGAGCTCAGAAAATTAAAAAAAAAATAGATTTACGTCCTTACAAGAACCCTACTTGCTTATTTAAGGCTCGACCTCTAAAGAAGAATAAAACCATTGAAGAGCAGTCATTGAAGATACCTGAAACTGACAGTTATGCAAATATATTCCCAGATTTCATCGAGTAACGCATAGATATACTTAAACATACGATAACTTGTATTAGCACAACCGCCAGCGAATATTCCCATCTAAATTAGTCACCCTGGCCTACTTGCTTCTACCCGCAACATAGTTTATCTTCCGATTAAAAACTGCTCTGCAATTTACTATCCAAAGTTGTTATGTAATGCAATATTGACCCTTGTGAGAAAGGTGAGCTCAGAAACCCATCGCACGAATAGAGGTAATAAGGGGTGGAGCTAGACAGCCTGCATCAATATACTGCCATTATGTTATATAGACGTGCAATAATATATATCTAGAACATTATAATAATGACGATGATGACTTTTCGTTTCATTTCCAACATTCTTGCGGTCGTCTTAAAGGATCTATTGTCTAAATATTGTGGCAGTAATGTGAAGACTGTACATTCATTCGAATTGGTTTACGTGCATATTACTTGAGGTTTACCCCTTCACCTCGAACTGGCGTATAGGCGGCAATACCTACCTATATCAATCTCAGTACTCGTTGTCTGGCTGCATTGCCTGATGGAAAACGTAATTGGGCGAATTGCTTTTCAGGCTCGATTCTGTAATAATCTGAAAAATCCAATGTGTTTTATTGCAGCTTGCGTACCTTTATTTTCGAAAAATTGCTCTACAGTGGACTTAAATATATCTAATCCCCCAAACCCGATGGCTATCATTTTTTGCATGCCAATTCACTTTAGTTATTCGCATGCTCATATAGTCTGGCGTCGAAGTAGGCTTTTCAATTACATTTTTATCCGCAGCAATATTGTTCACCCTCTGGCCACCGATTTCAATTAAATACTATAGCCATTGGACGAAGTAAAATGCATTTTCTAGACGTACGCCGATTACGTCTGCACATTTTCAACGCTCGCAGCAGATTCAGACCGATTCAATAGCATGCATGAGCATGACAAGCGAATGAGCTGTGAACATATAATTTATAAGCGCAAGCCCCGTACATCACCTGACAAAGGTAGGTATAGTATCTTCATATCTGATCTGTCTCATATCAGATCGTCGCCTGGAGTTGACTCTGAACTGCGCTCTATGGACTAGAAAGGAGCCTTGACTCGCCCAAGACGCGGAAATGCTTCGATACTTTGTATGTCGCAAAGCTTTTGGCTTAGAAATTAGAGCTAAGGACTTCGAAGTCGTCGATTTTGGAATAGCCAAAACACCGTATTTGACAAACAATGCCACCGCAAGAAGTCTATTTTTCAATTTCTACATAGCGAATCAGAATGCATGATCTCGAGTAAAAAGACCGAGAGATTCTATTGGATCACGTAGGCAGTGTAATAATTGAGCAAAGGGGAGTGAAGAACATAGTATCGAGGCTCCTTGGATTTTATGTTTAGAAAAATTTTAGATAGGTATTAATTCTTAGTTCTTGTGCGTCTCTTTAGCAGAGGGAGTGTAAAGAAAAAGTATATCGAGGCTCTTTGTTTATCTTGGCTCTGTCACTTAATTCAACTTGAACACTTGAAGG
>LVVV01432412.1:0-19462 GCA_001676325.1 Amphinemura sulcicollis | reverse complement strand
CTGTGCAGCCTATTTTTTGTCTTTCAAGTAAGTTATGTGCAAGTGCTTTCTTTCCTTTTCTCACCGATTTGATTTCCAGCCTTTTGGCAGACTTGCCTACAATAGCAATACACATACTACACAAAGTATCACTGGCATTTTCTAATTATTTTCTTTCCCCCCAAAAACAGCACCCTCAAGAGACCATGGATATTGCTGCGTCAATCAAAGCCCTGGCCCGAAGCGTTCACGGAGAATCCAATGTGTTTGGGGAGCTCCCGCGGCCTCGTTTCAGCACTCAGATCTGAAATTGTTTACCCTTCACACATTTAATTACCTTGCTACAATTTTGAAATCAAGGATAAAATCCAGTTGAGAAGTAGATGAGAGTCATTTGTAATGTTACTGCTAGGCTAGGTATTATTTTGTTCGATTTAAAAAATTCCATTTGGGGATTTGTTTATTATGTTCTTTTACTTACCAAGCTGTTTGTTGATGACATTATGCTTAACTAATAGTTATCAAGTAAATATATCTCTTGTTTCTTTAGCATGAACAAATGCTTGGAGCCTGATGACAAAATATCAGGGGCACAACTGCTTCAAACTTGGAATAGTTTTTGTTTACAATTAGTTAAATACCTCAATACTTTTTTTCTGGGTTTTACAGTAATTGAAAGTAAATGGTGGTTTTTTTAATGTGAAATTGATGTGAAAACCTGAATGTGTACTAAACAATATAAGTACCTAATGTTATGGCTAAGAAATTACCATGTATGATATCAAACAATGTATGTAACGTGGATGTTGTGATGCCATCCTCTACTTGGCAGCCTAATCAAGACTCGATTGTCATCGTTGTAAGGAGAAAAGTCTTCTTTGATTAATGTTCTCTTATTTTCAAAACACGTTTAACTCCGAAGTGAAGCAAGGACCTAGGATGCAATGTGAAGGTCTATAAAAATAAAAGTGATACAATTATTTCACCAAATACTGTTCTTCCAGTTTTTTATTTGTTTAGTTATTAATTTTAATCTTTTCAATGCTGAGGAATCAGTTCCATCTGGCTGGCTGCCACTGCCTTCATTCCTTCTTGCGTGATCTGGAGATTGTTCTTCCACGAATGGAGCAGATCTCGCAGCTGTTGCCACTGTGCACGGCCGAAAGTGCGGTGCATCGTGCTCGAGATGAACACCTTGCGGGCGGCTTGGTCCATGCGCGCACGCACCAGCTTTGTCTTCAGGACTGTGCCCCCATGAAAAAAGATGATGAGATTGAAATTGACAACATAAATTACTTATCTCCTGAAAATTCTGTTTGGTGAGAGTTGTGTAGACTTGTGGAGCAAAATAGTCGATCGGTTAGAGTGCCGTACAGCCTTAAAATTTATTTATTCAGGAATTTTAATGTCGAGTTCAAGAAAGATTTAATCCATTGGGGCTAAGTTATTCATGTGGAATGATTTATAGCGAAGTGGTTATAGTGGTTGGTAGCGAGCGAATCTAGTGGAGCGAAATCTCCAATTTCACTTACTGCAGAAAAAAAATCACTTGTGTTTTTTTTGTTTGTTTGTGTGTATGTATGTTTGTTCGCACTCTAGCGCCCAAACGCCTGCTCCGATTTAGACCAAATTTACAAGACATATTTTTGTGTTCTCAACTTAAGACTGGCTGCGATTTTCAGCAAAATCGGTCCAGAAGATTGGAAACTAGTCAAAATTTACGAAAATTTTCAGATTTTGCGTCAACTTTGGCGAGTTGTTCCTCCAAAAGTACTGGATATTTTTGCACCAAAAGTTGGTGCATCACATCAATTTAAAATAGTTTTTAAGATTTTTGGAACCGAAATAGTTTTCTCTAACTTTTTATTTGATATTTTCTGCTATTATTTTGTGAATTTTAGCCGTTTCTAAAGTAAACAAACTGCTTGACTACCCTAAAAAATGTTGGCAAAATGAAACCACGGCTTTATTTTATGAAATGGTGATTTGGTATCAACCCGTTCAAATATAATCGTTCGAATTAATTCTGAATTCCACTGACTTTTATCTGAGACTTCATTCTTTTACAAGCTTTGCTGCTCTACTCCTTAAATTTTTATCCACCAAAACTAAATTGCGTTTGCAAAGTCCTAGTTATAGGAAATTTCAGAATTGCAATTGGCAATAAAAATTTTGAATGCATCACGATTCTGACATCTTTCTATTTTTAAAATGAACTATGTGAGGATTGGGGATAAATTATGAAGTGGCTATTAGTGAGATAAAATTTGATTTAAACTACGAAAGCTCGTAAAGGGCAGTACATATGATTGTTATGTATGCAATTAGTCTCAAAAATATTGGTTGATATTTTCGGTGATTTTGTCATCATAAATAATTACAATTAACACTACGACCTCATTTTCCCGTTTAAAGGCTGAGTGAATCAATAGTTTTAAATGTGGCATCCGACTCGGACATATAAAATACAGGATCCAGGCAGTTTGGCCACGAGTGTACTGATTAGCACCTATCACAAGCGTCGGCGAAATCCACCATGGCGAATAAAAGCGCTCTAGTCTAGTCTAGAATGAATGAACGAAAGGAGAGCTCCTGTAAAAGGCAGGAGCTCCTGTGCAGAGAACTGCACAGATCATTCTCAAAACCAATCGGGATCTATGTTAGAAGGGTTCCAAGTATAATTGAAAGGATTTTGCTTGCTCATCCAATATGATTAAAATGAAACAAGACATTTATAAAGCAGTCAGGAAAATTATCCTTGCTACTGGCTAAACCCACGAAGGCCTACAGCAAACTCACTTAACCAGTGCTTGTGAAAGTGCTATTGCAACTTCAATGACGGTTCTTGCTATATTTTGTTTTGAATCCATACTTTCTTTATTCTACAAAACCCCAGTTGGCAAAATACTCTGAGAAGGTGACCTTCCTCTAATTTTAGGACTCTGGTTGCTACACTCACCATCGATGATGAAAGATTCCACTTCGGACTCATTGAGCTGCAGTTCTTGCTGAACTGTCTCGAAGGACATCTCCGAATTACCCTCGGCCAGCTGCATGAAAGTCAGCAGCCGCATCTTCTTCATGTTTTGTTCGTGGTTCAAACCCAGATGGTTGACAAATTCTTTGTGATTCTTATAAAAGTCCAAGTACGCTGAAAGCTTGTCCGAGACGAAAATGGAAAGAAGGTCGTGAATGAGCTCTCCTTCCAAAAACCGGACAGGTTTCAACGAAAGCAACGGATCGAGTAGGAAGGTGTTCGGATCCGCCAATGCGGCAAGGATGCATCTCTGGGCGTCTTCACGAGCTTGGGAGGCATTCTCGGCAGTGTATGTGCCCAAGAGCTCGACCATAACTTTAGCAGCGAGCTCGCTCTGTTTGCATTCCAAAAGAACTTCATGGAGCAGTCGCAGAAGTTTCTGCATCTGATCGTTGGAAGGAGGACAGATGAGGAATTGTGACTTTAAATGGTCAACATCTCGGAATATCGCTTGAACCTGGTCCACCTGCTTAGCGACCTGTACTAGGTGGTAATATACGTGGTACCGCATTGGAGAATGCTCATCCAGGGACTGGAACATCAGCCATCCCCTGAAATCATTAAAAAAAAAATTAAAATTCAATTCATGAGTAAAGCAAATTAACTTTCAAATACAACCAAAAACTTACACTCGGAGCGTAATCAAGCCCAATTTGTATGCGGGAGCTTTTGTCAATTTCTCGGAGAAAGCAAGAATCAGATTTTCCGCACGATCCACAGGAATCTGAATACATTACATAGGATTAGATACAAAAATACACATGAGCAATTAAAAAAAAAAGAATGCCGCTCTCACCAGAACTAGCATGGAAACAATTCCGTTAAGAATGCTCTCGATTTCGGCTTCACTGCTCTCTTTGAAGCATGTGTCGCAAACGCCAATGATCTTATGCAAATCATCTTCAATGCCTTTTGGAGACTTTTCCACTGATATTTCTGCACCAAGAGTTTTGAAGTAAACTCGCAGTTCCTGTGCCTGTCACGAAAAAACCAATTAATAAAATATTGTCATCCGTCCTTCTGGCAAACATAACCTTACTTGACAAGCTGTTCTATTTGCGCTAGAACCCAGGGGCAGTGAAGTCAAACACAAGCAAAATAAATTAAGTAAATTACCTGTTCTTCTAGTGACAATTCAATAAATACGGGTGGAGCAGCTGAATGGCCAAGCATTTTGATAATTACGGCCTGAGCCACGTTTTAACACACAAAATGCTCCGCACCCTCACTTCACGCACTTTTGCAACGTCTTGCGCAGCGCAGTACGCACGGTGACGTCAGATGATGATCGATAATACGAAAATAATGGCGGTAAAAACTTTATTCTCGATTTATTTGCTTAATAAATTAAGAATAGCTTTAGTTTATCATGAGGTAATTGCGATTCATACACTTGGTGCTGCTGAGTTTTTGTCGATATCTTACACACATTGAAAATCAATCACACTGAAGATATTTTGACGCATTTGTGGACACAAGCAGTCGCGAGTTCAGGCCCTAACTTCAAAATACTGTAATAATATGCAATATAATTTGTTATTTTAGTGAATCGGTTTTTGATGCTATTTTACGTGTTTTCTCGTTGTCACACGATTGCAAAATGAATAAACAAAAGTTTTTATGTTCAATTTGAAATAAAGTAAATAATTTAAGATTATCAGGTTATGTGTGCCTTTTGCATAGCATTTAGCATCATACACAATCTTTGCACAATATAATTAATGATAATTCATGATGATGATATCTTATGATATGAATTCCTTCAAATGAACATTCTTGACAAAAGAGCGTTATAAAATGAGTGATCGAGATAGAAGAAAAGACAGTTTCCATCACTCCCATGATTCAAAATCATCTCACCGTCCTCGTGATGAACGTCAACGCCCAAGGCATCAATCAAAAGAATACAGTAGAGACGTTGAGCAAGATCGGCGACCATCAACTTCTAATTATTCATCAAAGAAGATGTACAGAGACAACTCACAAGAAAGGTCGTATAGAAGATTGAGACACGATGATAAAGAGAGCAAAGACTTCACTTTTGAGCATTATCGCTATGAACTGGGCAAAGTAATTTTTCAAGATGCAAACTTGATAGCTGACGAAAGTGATTTTTGGAAATTTTTGAAAAAATATGAGGCTGTTCAAAAACTTGCTGCAGAGAAAAAGAAACTTGACACTGGTAATTTTGATAAATCAAAGATGATTAGTTTCTCACTGGTGGCTGATGTTGAAGAGCTTTGCTCACGTTTACCGCCAAGAGAGCACGAGTCTGGCCGCTGGTTGTCACCGGAAAGAATTGAGCAATTTAGAAATATTCTTATTCTTTATCTTGACTTTAAGCAGCGAGAGAAATTTGCAAAACTAAAGAAACTACGAGAGAGCCAACGAAATCTACCTGTTGCACAGTACCGGTAAATTGTAAAATGTATTCTGGCATTAATAATTCTTCCTTTTGTCTGTAAAAAATGAAATCTACTTAATGATAATAAATATGATATTAACAAAGTTTTATTCCACCAAAGCTTATTTCTAAATTTGCAATTTAGGGATGCAATCATCTCAGCGGTAGCTAATGAACGCGTTGTAATTGTTGCTGGAGATACTGGCTGCGGGAAATCTACACAGGTTCCCCAATACCTGCTCAAAGCTGGATATAATAGCATAGGTAAGCCATTGAATGTATTCTGCACAGGAAGTCCATGCTAGGATATATAAGACCTTAAAATAACAGAGAATATCTGTATCCTTTTCAGCCTGTACACAGCCGCGGCGTATCGCATGCATTTCCCTATCAAAGCGCGTTGCTTATGAAACTTTGAACGAATTTGACTCTGAAATTGGATACCAAATTCGTTTTGAGCGGAATAAAACGCAACGCACCAAGATTGTGTTTATCACCGAGGGACTTCTGTTGCGACAAGTTTCCACGGACTCCAGTCTCTCGACGTACGACGTACTTGTGTTGGACGAGGTCCACGAGAGACATCTTCATGGCGACTTTTTGCTTGGAATTGTCAAATGCTTGATGCATCAGCGGAAAGACATGAAAGTGGTTCTTATGTCAGCTACGATCAATATAAAACTGTTTCAAGACTATTTCCAGCAGGATGCAGTTGTAATTCAGGTTGGTTTATTTCTGTATATCTTTGAATAAATTACTCAAATGTAGAGAATTTTGTAATTCAGAGTAGTAACTGATTTTCGAAGAGTTGATTCATACCTACACTTTTGTTCCACAAAAGGTTCCAGGTCGGTTGTTTCCGATTACTATTAATTATTGTCCAGTCTCCAATGAAGATCGATCGTCTAAGTCAGAGCGTTTAAATCCCGCTCCGTACGTTCGGATAATGCAGCTTATCGACAAGAAATATCAAAGTATGTAGCTGAGTCTTTATTTTACTGTACCCACCTCAATAAAGTGCCTTCCTTCTGGGCAATTGATCTCTTTCACAATGAATTCATTTGTGTGACTTTATTACAGAGACTGATCGCGGTGATCTTCTGGTGTTCCTCAGTGGAATGAGCGAAATAACGGCCGTGGTGGACGCTGCAAATGCGTATGGCGAACAAACGCAGGGCTGGATTGTCCTTCCTCTCCACAGCACACTCTCCATAGCAGACCAGGACAAGGTAGGTCACGTCTATATCTTTTCTGTACTCAGTCCAGGCACAGATGCTTTGGGTTCAATCATCAGTGGTACAGAAAATGTTTCCCACAATGATAACCAGTAAAAATAAAACCCAAACATCAGAGCTCAGCTTTGAACTCAGTTTTTTGTGCAAGTAGAGTAACTCATTCATAATAAACAATATATTACTTGGTCAGTCCTTCAATCATTCATAAAAATTGGATTTTAGGTCTTCGACTACCCGCCAGAAGGCGTTCGAAAGTGCATCGTCTCCACGAATATTGCAGAGACGTCGATCACAATCGACGGCATCCGTTTCGTTGTCGACTCTGGGAAAGTGAAGGAAATGAGCTACGACCCTCTGTGCAAAATGCAGCGGCTGAAGGAATTCTGGATCAGCCGTGCAAGCGCCGAGCAAAGGAAGGGTCGTGCAGGCCGGACAGGGCCTGGCATTTGCTTCCGAATGTACTCCGAGGAAGAATACGAGGCGATGGACCGCTACTCGACTCCCGAGATACAACGAGTGCCGTTGGATACGCTGTTTCTTCAGATGGTTGCCATGGGTTTGCCAGACGCCCGGAAATTTCCGTTCATCGAGCCGCCCCCGGAGGAAACCATCGAGAACTCGATACGGTCGCTGAAGCAACAGGTACAAACAAACAAGGAATAATTGAATGTGCTTTACAGTTTTGCTCTTATTTGAGGAGTTTGACGGCCCTAAAAGGGGCCTGAGTGCTCAACGTTTCGGCCAATCACGGCTTGCTACTTTCAAAGGACTGAATAATTGCACAATGCAGGTCTGCCAAGAAAGAGAATAACTCTTTTGAAAGTAAGCTGTACATTTTGTTGCAATTCTTCTTGTCGTATATTCAAGTACAAATGACTTGGATTAGTCGATGTGCAATGCTGCAAAGCTTAGTTCAAAGTAAAAATTATATGAATGACAGAAGCAATTAAAGTGTCATTAAAATCATCTAAACCCAAGTGAGAAAAACACTCTCTGCCTTCTTTGCATTGAAGCTTGCATGAACAAATTGTAGACTCACTTAACTCGTAAACCGAATTTAAACCCAACAATAAATGAACAGAGAACTTTTAGTGAAAATGACCGAGGGCCTTTGTTAGCTCACGAGCCTACTTGGTGGCCTCGCTCCCATATGCCTAATCGATTGTGTTGTTGCAGGGTGCCCTGACAGAAGAAGAGAAGCTGACACCGATCGGGCGCACACTTTCACGGCTGCCAGTAGACATTGGGCTGGGCAAGATGCTGATCATGGGTTCCCTGTTCCACCAGGTAGAGCCCGTGCTCTCGCTGGCTGCTGCACTCAGCGTCCAAAATCCATTCACGAATCGTGCATATCGTGACCCCGAATGTGAGGTGGGTTATCTACCAATAAGCGGAGCCTTCCCTTGTAGTAATTGGGTTTTGTGAAAACTTCTGGGATACTTTGAAGGCATCAGCAAGGAAAGTTTCACTAAGCAGTTAGTCTGAATAATCATTTTCTTTCAAACCAGATTTTTAAATAGTTTTTTTTTGAAAACTAGTACCTACTAAGTTTAGAAAATTGTTGTAATCATTTGAACTATAGAATGGGAAAAAAACAGGGGGAGAAACATGAAACAAGAAACAACCCAGGAATAGAAAAACTCTTTTCCAAACACAGGGAATGATATTCATTTCTTAAGCTAATGTCTATTTTTTCTCAGATGGAACAGTTTTCCTCAAATATAATGTGAGATATTTCGTTAAGATTGGACTGAATTTGTCATTCGATATCGTGTCCCTTGCAGACGTCTCGCAAGAGCTTGGAATCCGACCATGGTGACCCGTTGACACTTTTGAACGCGTACAAAGAGTGGCTGGAGGCGAAACGCAATGCCAGCGGTGGTCGAGACAAAACCTCGCGGCAATGGTGCCGGCGTCGCGGCCTGGAGGAACAACGCTTCTATGAGATGACCAAGTTGCGACGGCAGTTCAAAGACCTGCTACAGGTAAACACTTTGGCATCGTTGAGTCACTCAGAGTGAATGGGTTTAGGCTCCATATATACTGAAGTGTTGCATGTCGTAAAAAAAACGAGCACTACACCAAATTTCTGAAGTTAGTTTTGTATTTCCCGCTGAAAGCTCACCACAAATTGATAAAAGTGAGTGTATATTCTTTGGCAAAAGCCTCTTGCACTTTTAGCGTTTTTTGTTTTTTTTCAGTGCACTTAAAGCACTTAAAGCACTTTAAAGCACTTTTAGCGTTTTTTGTTTTTTTTTCAGTGCAATAGATCACAGAGTGTAACGGCTTAAAATTTTGGTTATGATTTTTCACCGCTACACAAATCCAAAGCAGGGAAAATGATTGCGCTCTCTCTGCAGGACTCTGGCCTACTGCAGAACAAAGATGACGCCAAACAGCTGAGCAGCTCTGAACGAGCTCTCCGCCACGGAGAGCTGAAGGTGCTCCGCACTCTGAAGCGGTCTTTCAAGGAGGCGGGGCCTCGGAAGAGGAAGGTGCTCAAGGTAGACACGTGGGAGATCGGAGAGGAGGGAAGCGAGGAGCCAGGCGACATTGACATACGGGACGTCGAGTTTAGGCTGTCCAACGATAGCTCCCAGGTTCAGGTGAGTGATTCTTTGTCTTCTGAAGCTGAAGATAAAGGGCTGTTGACGTTTTCATTAACTGATAAGTCTCGAAGCAAAATATTTATGATTTGAACCAGGAACCAATAAAAAATAAAATAGATAAGGTCACTATGATAAGAATTTTGTCTAATGTGCAGTAAAACAGGAAAAACTTGTATCTTAGCAATGACACCTATTTTAGCTGTAATGGTCAAGAGCTGTAACTAAAGGGTGCTGAAACTGAATGGCTGGAATTTAGGGAAAATGGGGAAAAAGGGGGAACACAACTTGTTTGAGATGAAGAATTTATGCCACAAAAGATTTGATGTCTATTAGCAACCATTGCCAATCAGCAATTGTTCGCTGCCTGAGAGCTGACGATCAAACTTATTTTTGGTGAAAATCTAATAACTTGTGATGTATTCTATGTCCCGTAGAATCTTCTCGAGGGTGCAACAGCTTGCAGCTACCGTGACCTGATGATGCTAAAAGTGATTCTGTGTAGCGGCCTCTACCCACAGCTGGCAATTGCTGATGAGTTCAATTACTGCAAGGTACAGTGCCCCGCACAATACATTCTCTTACCTGGGCTATCACCATATTGTTTCCCTAGACTCAAAATTGGGAAGGTTTTGCTCCCTTACTGGGTATCATTTCCAAAAAAATGTGGTGAGGGAGATGATTTTTATGCTTAGCCAGAAAGAGAATATCCTGTGGTACATTTAATAAAAAACTTTTTATTTCAAAACAAACACTCAAACCAGGCATTATTCTTTATTATTTTGATATTTCTTGGTGTTGAGTAGTGAAGAACTTGCAAAACCGCTGACAGAAATCCAAATCCCGTAACTGAACTGTGCAAGCATTCCTCTCTTGGATTTCAGTCAGGTGATCCGCTGTTCCACTCGAGATCCAAGCCTGGCATCTCGCTGCATCCTATGGGCTTCTTTGGCAACCACCCCGACATGCTGCAACTGGACCAGTCGGATATTGTCGAGCCTACAAACGCGGCAGCGTCAAAGTCTCGGTCGCCGCTCAGCTCCAAGCATCAGCTGCTCTGCTACATGTAAAAAGCAGTAAAATCAGTAAAATCAGTAAAATCAGTAAAATGCAGCCATTTTAACTTGACTGTGTTATTTGGCTGACATTCCTTTGATAAGAAGTGTTTGACAGTTTGACTTCGTATCATACCTTTATGGCCCTCAAAACCTTCATCATAACATTCCTTTGCATTGGAAATGACTGCCTGATGGAGCCCGGCACTTTATTATTATCACCGCAATTACCATCTCAAGATTAAGCTCAGTATTTTTCTCCATGTTTGTTGACTTGTCTGGAAGGCATAGATATTATTTCAGCAATGAATTCGTGTGCTGTACTTGTGAAAGGGCCATGGGGTCTGCACAAGATGATGGAGTTGTAATTGAAAATTTGCAATTTCCATCGAAGGTCTCTACTGGAGACGACAAAGCCGTACCTGATGACCACGATGCGCATGCCGGCCGCGCAGACATTGCTGCTGTTTGCGCACGCTATCGACACCAGTCTGGACTTCTCTCGGCTAGTCTGCGATTCGTGGCTGCAGCTTGAATTCCCGGTTGGCGAGACAGCGTCGGTGCTGCTGCTGAAAGCGGCCAAGCTGCGGAACAAGTGGGAGAAGCTGCTGGCTCTGAGGCTCGAAGGTCTGTAGATTGGATAAGTTAGTAGGTGATTTAGCTGAAAAGCTGGACAATAATTGAGGAAAGGTGGAAGAGGGTGCAATAGTATAATGTTTTATTTTGTCTTGTCTGATTGATTGATTTGTGGTGTTTACAGAATACAGATACTATTTTTTAACAACAAGCCTGGCACTGATTTAATGGTGTCAAAGTCAAATAAGATGAGATAGTGTGAAAAAAATTAACAAATATGTACCTATATATAAAAAAAATTAAAAAATAGGAAATAGTTCCATACGTTAGTCAAAAGCAGATCTTTAGCTAAAAAAAAACCCTGGTACGGTATTCTACGTTTGAGTGTTTCTCCAACCAGACTCGACGGAAGGCGGCTTGCCGGCCAGCGGCCAAGCATCCCGGCTAGAACGCGAGCTATCCGCAGAGCTGCCGCAGTTCATGCACACGGAAGTGTGCTATACTCTGACGAGGCTGCTGGCTGCCGATATCAAGCTGCTCTACATGGGGCCGGAGTACAACGCAGAGGTCGTAGAGCCAAACCCATTCCACGATGAATGGGTCGCTCGACCACACGAACGCAAGGGAGGCGTCCAGGTCACCCCGTACATCACATTTAACAGGTTACACGCTCAACACAGCTTGTTGGGATTCAGTTGGGTTTTCTCAACGTTGGTTACAATGATAGGCAAATGATATATATATATTTTTTTATCCTTATATTAACTTCACAAATGCTTGAGTGTTTGTTTGAGTGTTTGTAGGCAAACCCTGGGATGGATAATTGACCCACTTACTGTTATCCGATCAAGCTAAATTTGTACCACCAACTCGTTTCCGATGACAATGCATTCTATCAAGTATTGATAAAGATCTGTTCAATTTTTTCTACATATGAGCAATTTTAATGTGAAAAGCATTGTTGAAACAAAAAGGTTTCCATGGCAACGAAAATTTGAAAACGAAAGTATCGAATTGGTTGCTTGGTAACATAAAGGATACCGCATTCAAGGGGGGAAAGAAGCCCTGAACCTGATGTCCTAGGACCTCACCGTATATATATAGATTTTCAGTGAAAACTCTGTTTTTACCGGTTGCTTTTTTCAGCCTGACCACCGATTCACAAGCAAGTGCCAATGCTTACATGGAAGAATCATGGCATTGCTCTATTTGTGATCTTGATTGCTGTCTAAACCCCATGCAAAGACTTCAACATAAACAATCTTGCAAGGCAGATCAGGGGAATGCTGGTAAGTGCTGGTAAGCTTGGTGTAATAATAATCCCATGACTACAATAATGGTGCAAATAAAATTTCTCATTTTAGGTACAGATCAACCAACAAGAGAAGAAGAACAAGAATTTTTGTCAAGAAAGCCAAATTCGAAGGCATACCACTGCGAGATCTGTTCAAAAACATTGTATTTGACGGGCGTGGACATTTTGCGGCACAAAAAACAACATACATGAATAAACTTGGTTGCTCATTATTTAACATGTCTGATCAATTTATGATTGCCTTTTACCTCGCAGAAGTAATACAGGATAGTAATTGCCAGAACGACATGCCTCACGTGCCGTTCGAATATATGGCGGTATGTGACAGCTGATTTATGCCCATACAATTTGGTCGGCGTCGCACGAACATGTACGAAGTAATTTTAGAACGTTTATTTAACTTTCATACTTCGACATAAAGAACCAAAAGATGATAATGCTGAGAAATATTATTTTTATTTATCGATTTATGGGGTTTAGTCTTATCGTTTTAAAGAAAATCATCCTAATCTACATCGTTAACAATGGTTATGATCGTGTTGCTTCTGGCCTATTTTGTTTAATTCAGGCGTAATCTATTTCCCAATTAATTGAATCGGGAGTGTCTCTGAGAGCTAGAACCAATTCTTTTTATCGTAAAAAAAGGCGTAAAATTATTTAACCCATTCATTGAACCATAATTTTATGGAAAATTTCATCGAACTACTTATTCTCGCCCTTTTGTACGAATACACCCAGTGTGCTGGATGAAAATATCCATGCGCTCACCTCAGAACGCATTTTGAGGGCTGGGTAACTGGACAGAATGCAGGAGACCTGTAGTAATTTTACCTAACATTAAATGACTAGTGAGTTGTTATTTAAGACATGGAGCTAAATAAAACTACAACGCAGAAGCTATTCGTTACTACAATCGTCGAAAATAAGGATGATTTAGAGGAGGTAAAATCAATTTAAATATTTAATTCGTAATGTAGGATGAAGGCGGCCATAATGGAAAGGTTGAGGGATGGTTACGTATGTTGTCGTATGAGCGCTGAGACACTACTTGTCAAGCGGAATATTCAAGCACATTTTTGCACAAATAACAAAAAATGTATCTTTTTATAAATTATGACATGCTTTATGGTGCTAGGAAAAAAATTGTCACGAAATTATTTGCATGTGATGATTCATGCTATTTATTTGAACCGCGAAATTAGTATTTATATATTTAATTCTGGTATTAGGAATGGTGGGTTGTAGGTTGTAAAAACAATACTATTATTTCTAAATTCTATTTTCCTTCTTTCAGAAATATAAACGGCACTACAATACCCTCCAGCAATTGATAGCTGGTCTGTCAGACAAAGAAGTTCAGAATGCACTCAATAATGCAGTTAGTAAGGACAAAAGTCACGAAGAGTTGTCTTTGGGTCTATTGTTCGTCATTCTTACTGACCCTAACAATGCTGCCAAGGTGAGATATTGCCATACTCCAAGAACTTAAGTCCTTAATGAATGCAAAATTCCTTATGCTGTATATTCTATAATAACTTGACATTTTATATTGCAGAGCTATCGAGATCTGATGCTTTGTACCCGTGATGGGTTTGGTCTTGTTGTTGGCCATTTTTCTCAGCTGGTCCTGGAACGTTTCCTACGTTTCACAGATACAGCCCGGGAGCAGTCACTTTGGCTCCTCCGTGAACTCATAAGAAATGCGGTTGCCAGTGTGGATAACCTTTGTTGGAATCTGTTAAGACATGCGTCAGGAGGAGATATAACTCCTAGAAATATCAGTCTTGTTGAAAGCATGCTGGACATCTTCCTTGAAAACAGGTATGCAGCTTCAAGTATAATATAGGTACCCAAAAAATGTATGGTTATTGTCATCATCTCTAGCAGTGCAAAAATTTGACTTTAATTTTTTTTTTTCAGGGTCTGGCTAGACAAGTTTCCAGTTCTCGTAGCTGCAATTGTTTACGCTTATTTACGTCTCATCGAAGACCACAACATACCAGCTTTACTGCCACTGCGTAGAAAAGAAGTGTCATTTGTGATAGCTTTAATAAGAGAACGTTTCGCTGACTGCCTTGCGATTGGACGCGATTTAGTGCGACTTTTACAAAATGTTGCTCGAATACCGGAATTTGAACAATTGTGGAGAGACATCTTGTTAAATCCTAAGTCACTATGTCCAACTTTTACGGGTGTTTTACAACTTTTGCATACGCCTACGTCTAGGCGGTATTTAACGTCACGTTTAACGCCAGACATGGAGAGAAAAATGGTCTTTTTAACTTCGAGTGTGCGCTTCGGATACCAAAAACGATATCAGGAATGGTTTCAAAGACAGGTACGATAAAATTAAAATACGTTTTTGTGTAAATTAGTAGGATATTGCAAGCATTTGTGTTGAATAATCTAGTTTCAATTAGATTCCTAGGCACCTGTCACACAATACCCATAGATAAGGCAACATTTTACAACTTCTGATATACTGCTACCATTTGCCTATACATTAATGATTGATTTCTAATTTCTATTATATTAGTTTGATTAGTTTGATCAGTTTGATAATTTGATATCTAGCTTGGTCATTTGCTAGAAAGACTAAACTAAGCTTCATTTTGTAATTGCAAGCTTCAAAATTCTGTTTGTACTTTTTACTCAGACTAGGCTCATACCAGCATGGCCATGCACTAGTGCAAGTAAACACTAAGTAAGCTTTTTGCCTCGGTAGGATAAGTGAATCGAGATCAGTTTTGATTTGAAATGTCAATATTAACCACCCATTAACAATTAACAAAGGATACTCTTTGTGACACTTAGGCATTGTAATGTTGTGCCTGGTTCCCGGCAAAGAATTTGGAGGCGACAAATGTATTTTCTTTGAGTTGGAATTTTGCATACGTTGCCAGTTGCTTTAGAAACTACATTTGTTGCAAGAATGCATTTCATCTTTAAAGCACTACCTACTTCTTTAAATGGAAAAATGTAGAATCTAAGTTCAAATGGTTCCAAGGATCCCTTAAAATTTCATCACAATCAAATTTTTTGTGGCCGCAACTCTGCAGAGAAATGCACAAAAAAAACACAACCTGTGCATTTTGGAGAATTGTAATTGAGAGCATTTTGCTTGCCCGACCAAAAATAATCCTAAAAATCTAGTTGTACTTATCAACCAAGAGATTCTATACTTTTTTTCTCAAATTAGATGCTTATGCCCACTTTGCCAACAATTTTTCGCCTGTTGATGGCTCTCGTTTTGTTTCAGTATTTTTCAACTGCCGAATCTCAATCGTTGCGCTGTGACTTGATTCGTTTTATTGTCGGTGTGATCCACCCGACCAATGAGTGCTTGTGCTCAGACATAATCCCCCGATGGGCTGTGATTGGCTGGCTACTGACAACGTGCACGTCGCCTGTGGCCGCCTCCAATGCAAAATGTGCACTCTTCTACGATTGGTTTTTCTTTGATCCGATAAAAGACAATATCATGAATATTGGTGAGTTTGCTGTCTACAATGCTGTTCAAGATCGATGTTTCTTAAATTATGGTCATATTCTGAAATTCTTGTTTTATTTGCAGAACCTGCCATTTTAGTAATGCACAACTCGATGAGATCACATCCAGCCTTAACTGCTACGTTATTAGACTTTTTATGCAGAGTAAGTTGAGGAAATTAGCTACAAACTTCTTAATATATTTTTTGAACAGTTCCATAAAAAAAAAAAGAAATCTTCATTTGTCAATTTTCGTGTACTTTCCAGATCATTCCACATTTCTACCCGCAACTATCGGACAAGGTCCGTGCGGGCATATTCTCCTCTCTCCAGTCCATATTGGACAAGCGTGTCCTGCCGTCGCTGTCTCCCCTGTTCGACAGCCCGAAGCTGGACCGGGAGCTGCGCTCGATGGTCCGCGGTGTCTTCAAGGAGTTCTGCTTCCCGCTGCAAGCCGATGGGAAGGTGGACGACTATAGTACGGGTGCTCACATAAAAGAGGAAGCGATGAATCACATGATCGGCGGTGGACAGGAGAATCTCTCACCAAACAATCACATGACGGATTCCGAACCCATGTTTAGCGACGAGGAGGAGGAATTGATCAGTGAGGCAAATAAACACGAAGACGATGAAGATGATGATGACATTCCCTTGGGTAATTGGCTTTCACTATTTTTAATCGATTTTCTTTGAGCTTGCAAGTAAGCAACAAGCTTTTAACATTTTAATTAAGCTCACAAATGTGAAATGGTTGAAAACTAGATAATATGATTGTGATATGTGTAAATTCAGCTGATAAGCTATCTGTCGGCAGAGTGGCAATTTGTTAACGAACCTTGAAGTCCTGAATCCATTGTTTTATCAAGTCTTACAATCTGGATATCCTGAAGTATTAATACTTCATTTCTTTTTTCAGCCAAAGTACGATTAAAGGAAAAACCATCGCCTTTAGAATCAAAATCTGGAGAGAATTATAGCGCAATTACTCAACACTTGGATGGAGAGCTTCGGGAAGTGGTCGAACTCCTTCGAACGGAGCCTGAGAACGAAGCAAAGTATGACCAGATTACAATTCGATATTTACACTTTTTTGTGTTATTTGAACAGCTCACCATATGCATCCTTTTTGCAGATGTCAAGCAATGGAGCGATTAGTCCAGTTGCTGATCCAAGACGAAGATATAGACGCAGACGTCACATCTGCTTTAGGAACGTGTTTATGCACGGTGCTCGCTGCACAGTTTACTGGGAAAGTATTCCCCGAAGAACTCAATGACGAGTATGTTTTTTCCTTTCTTGGGTTACTTTTTTTTGGAAGATTATTACTATTTAGTAATTGGCAATTATTACAATGAATTACTTTTTTATAAATTATAGATTTATTACTTGATTGTAATTTTTACACATGCAAAAATTCAGTATTTCAGCTAAGGAAAACAATATTGGAACAGAGCCAATACCTGAAATGACCATCATTATCTTGTTTTGCAGGAGCATAGAGGACAGCATTGGCAAACCCCTGTTTGTAATATTTCGAAACGTCACGCAATTGGCGGAGGGTGACAGCCGGAGATCCCCCGTGTTTGCTGTTTTAGCAGAAATGGCGATACATCAGCCAGGGATTGGCTACCTGCTTCTTTACTTCCTCAAAGTTTGGTAAGAACCATGAAGCTCTATTTTGCCGGACATATATGCTGTTTAACCTGAATTTCTGGTGCTGTTCATACTAATTAATTAAGAAGCCTCTTATTTTTTAATTACACCTTCTTAATAATGCACTTTGCAGCATGTCAAGTATCGTCAAAATCTAATGTGACACATTTTCCACAGTAAACTTGATGACGGAAAAGCTTCGGTATACAAAGACTTTTGTCAAGCGGCTGACCGGGAATTGGGAGCCAGCCTCGTGACAGACTTACAGGTAGATTTCTGCAGCATTTAATTTCTAGCATTCAAAACAGAACAAAGAATTACTAGTAGAGAATACATAGCTCCACCCTGAATGTAATGCAATGATCTGAATTTATAGAAATGCCAAGAAGATGATTACAACCTATTGTGTTGGATGGTGCCCGAAGTTTTTGCGATGTTTCCTTCGGACACCATTGGCAATGCAGCGATAATCCACCTGGTGGTAGAAATCCTTGATGCGATCCAACTGAAAGTGCTGATCGAGCACGTCATCGAAGGCAGCCTGGTGATGTTCCGCACCGATTCGTTTCGATCTCTTCTCACCGCTAGTCTCGAATGGGAGACGTTAGAGCAGTACTTCCTGTGGCAGCTGGTGACTGCCCATGGCATTCCCCTCAGCTGTGTGATGCCCTCACTGCCCTCGCTGGAAGCAAACAGCCACGACGAGGCGCTCTCTTCCATTCTTCTAATGCTCAAACAAGAGAGGTGAGGAAACTACTTTACCTTGGGGTTGCCAGATGCAAGAATACAATTTAAAACTGCAATCTAACTGCATTTGAAAAAGGAATATTTTTTCTCCCTAGTGATATTATTTATGCCGCATGCGATTACCATTTGAAAAGTAGTGGCCTAATAGTATAGTTGCTTTCTTCTATGCGCCCCCATCTTAATCTTTATCTATTGAAAATTAGTAAATTTAACTATGAAGCTATTTCTGTCATAAAGAAGCATTTTTTTGTGGCTGAACTTCCAATTTTGGAATTGAATTTGACCTAAGCATCAAAATTCAGTCACTAGGCTCCACTAAATGTTATGCACGTTTAAGTTAAATAACTACAATTTTTTTATGTACATGCTATTATGGTCAAAGGAGTTTTCTCCATTATCAACAAATTCAATGTTCTGGTTGCTCATCATGTTCTGTCGTCACATTCTGTGCAGGCCGTCGGCCGATCTGCTAAAGCAGCTGCTGATGCGTGACGTCTCCAAACCGAACGACCGCTTTGTCGTCTCGGTCTTCAAGTGCTGGTGCCGCAGCCATGAAAGCGAACTCGGCGACCTGGTCGCTACCCTCCTCGGCAGCCGCTACCCAAACACCTCCCCCAACAAGCGAAAACGTGGTGGCGGCGCCAACCGCGCGGCGCAGGCCAACTCGGGTCCGCCGACTGCTGAACAGGTCCTTGGCCATCTCGACCAGGTGCGGCAGCTCAGTCGGCAAAACGACCTGCACTTCTACACCCTGGAGCCGATTCAGAAGGCGCTGCAGCAGGCTCAGAACCTTTGCACTGATGCGCAACGCAAGCGATTCGGTGACTTGTTTGCACTGGCTGAGGTGGAAGTGGTGGAGACCAAACCAACGGGGGGTGGCGGCGGAAGAGGCGGCGGAGGAAGAGGGAGGAAGGCGCACACAAACAACGCAAGAGCGGCTGCCGCAAAGCGAGCACCTGTGAAAGACATCTCAGATTCAACGGGTGGCAGCAGCGAGGTTAGTTTTTCTTAAGTGGCTATTCAGGTTATCTTACAGACGGACTGGCTTCCTTCAAAACTTAAATGGTGATATATGTGCGTGAGAAGGAAAGAAAAGGGAGACGCAGCTTATCGAAAAGAAGAAAAGTAGCAAACTGCGACAGATCTTGAGAGTTGAATTACGTTTTGGCTGATTAAATGCTTTATCTTTGGAGCTGAAGAAGGCATAAGCCGAAACGTTATTCAACTCTCAAGATCTGTCATAGTTTGTTACTTTTCTTCTTCTCATGCACAAATATCCAGCCGTTTGGCACATTTTCCCATATTATATGAAAGTTGGAAAGAAAAGGAAACGCAGCTTACCGTGAAAATGAAAATGGGCTGC